>JAAAYG020023491.1:0-17749 GCA_009936455.2 Tomocerus minor | reverse complement strand
GTCATAGTAATCACCAATCAGAGGAGTGTATTTCAAATAAATTGAGCCAATAGGAAGAAAGCAAGAGTTCCCCTTCGCGCATAACAACTTAACAACTGCATATGAATGTGAATCCAACAGTAGATTTATCATACTTAGATATTTGACAACATTATTTTATATTTGAAATTCTATTAGAGAGTTATATTCCAGCATTATGTAAAACAGTGTTAAAAGTATTATGTTTTCAGATTTTGAGCTTTTATTACATACTTTTTAAATATTTTATTTTCAGCAAGTTCTAGTAGTGATGGCAAAACAAAAATTGTTCGGAGTCAGAAGAAAGCTAGGAGAGCTAATCCAATGGTTCAAAGTGTGAGTCACATCTTGGCACAATTACTACTTTACTACATATTATTATTATGACAAAATGGAAGTCCTCCAGCTTTGGCATCCGCAAATCCGCAACGCCATACTTGGAGTTAGAATATCCTTACTCGGAAAGATGGTGTTCAATCTCAATCCACCCATCTCGTACATTTTTTTTTCAATTGTTTATGGAATGATCGCTGACTACTGGACATAAAGTTACGAATTTGGTAATGCAAGACTGGTGGATTTTTTCTTAACAACGAATATTATAAAATTATTATTTATGATGAATATTGGCTCGTCGAATAGACCCGACACCCGACGCCCGACGCTACGCCACCCGACGCCTGACGCTACGCCACCCGACACCCGACGCAACGCCACCCGACGCTACGCCACCCGACACCCGACGCTACGCCACCCGACACCCGACGGCACGCCACCCCACCCGACGTTCAACACCCGACTTTTTGATACTATGTACATGAAAAATAATGACGGGTAGGTGTATAAACATGGCCTATATAGGGGTGTCCTTCTTTTTCTTTAGGTTAGGTTTGTCCAAAATTTGAAAATAGTGACTGGTAGGTGTATAAACACGGCCTATATAGGGGAATTTTTATTTCTCTTTAGGATCGGTTTGCCCAAAATTTGAAAGGCTGTTTTTATGCACCTACCCGTCACTATTTTCAAATTTTGGACAAACCTAACCTAAAGAAAAATAAGGATATCCCTATATAGGCCGTGTTTATACACCTACCCGTCATTATTTTTCATGTACATCATATCAAAAAGTTGGGTGTTGAACGTCGGGTGGCGTGCCGTCGGGTGTCGGGTGGCGTAGCGTCGGGTGTCGGGTGGCGTAGCGTCGGGTCCCGTAGCGTCGGGTCCCGTAGCGTCGGGCGTCGGGTGTATTCGACGAGCCATGAATATTGTCAATTTGTGCACTACCTTGAAAGTAAAAAAGGTCGTAAAACTGAAAAATTTCAATTATTTCTTTCAAGAACCCTACGGATTTTTACAAAAGTTAAGAAGAATTGTAATAGTTGAAGCACGATGCCTTGCAAAATTATCTTCATTCCTTTGCATTAATTCTCTTCATGAATTAAATTGTAAAATATCCAAAAAATAAAATTGAATTTTGAAATACGTTTCATATCGAAGCCTTTTTTTAGTTGATATGGTTATTAGCACTGAAGCAATGCCAATAATTTTTGACAGATTTCTGTGGTGGTTTCAGCGTGTTATTAAAAGTTGACCTATATTATGAAAAATATGAGCAATAGAGATTGAAAATTAGCTATCTAGGAAATTTTAAATGTAAACGTGTTACAATCGCGTGAGTACTTGAAGATTTGCTTTAACTACTTGTGGTGTTGAATATTATTGTTTTATTCAGTAATAATTTTGTCGATTTTATTGTGCAATATTAATAGCTTCCAATTTTTATTTTGCTTCAGACAAGTTCAGCAGCTAGAAGTACAAGACAAGCAATGTTTAAAGAAAGTTCTTCTGAAGAAGAGGAGGCTGCAACTGCTAAAAGTAGAATCGGGGTTTTTTATGATTCGACAAAGACTGGAGAACGAGCTGGGCCTTCTGACATGGGAGCTACTGCTATTGTGGAAATAGAAACAGAAAAAGAACATGATGCACAAGCTATTTACGAAAAGTCATTGGAAATTAATAAAGAATTAAAGGACAAGGAAGATGATGGGATTTACCGTGGAATTAATAATTACAAACGCTATATCGAGAAAAAAGACACTGCCCAAGGTAGCGCATCAAGTGGATATAACCGGAAGGGTCCCATGAGAGCTCCTGATAATTTACGTGTCACTGTAAGATGGGATTATCAACCTGATATTTGCAAAGATTATAAGGAAACAGGATTTTGCGGTTTTGGTGGTATGTATACTTTCCAGTATCTTATGTAATACTATCATTAACATGTTGGTTTCTAATTGATTGTAAGCTTGGATTCACCATTTTATCAAAATAAAGCGGTGTGTTGTTCTCAAACAGTGTTATCTAATTTTTCGATGGAGCTTCAAGTCCCTTCATTGTATTAACAACAATGCCTATTGTTATAATAACATTGAAGCGAGCTCGTTCTCGATCGTAAAATTAGATAATATTGTTTGAGGACAATATATCGTCATTTTTTTGATGTCCAAGGTTAGAGTAAAATAGTTATAAAATATGATATACGCAAACTATTCACTGTAGAAGTGTGTTCCCGCCAATATAAAATGTCTTTCGTTAATGTTCAATTTGAATTTATTTTCAGACAGTTGTAAATTTCTTCATGACCGGTCGGATTACAAGTTTGGGTGGCAAATAGAACGGGAAGTAGCAGAAGGTAGATATGGTAGAGAAGACGATAACGCAGAAAAATACGAAATACCTGATTCTGATGAAGAATTGCCATTTAAATGCTTCATCTGCAGAGAATCCTTTGTGAATCCTGTTGTTACTAAGTACGTACCTACGTTTTCAATAGTAAAAAAACTCTAAAAGACAAATGTGACATACTTAGGTGTTTTTGTGTATTTTGTCTTAATCGTGAAAATATTTACTAGATGCAAACATTACTTTTGTGAAAAATGTGCTCTGCAACATTACAAAAAATCGCAAAGATGTTTTGTGTGTAAAGTTCAGACAAACGGAGTTTTTAATCCAGCTAAAGAAATTGCGGCGAAGTTAAAAGCAGAGGAGGAGATGAATGCAGGAGCAAACTCCCAAGCTGATGCTGATGCTGATACTGATGATGATTAATTCGTAATGTAAAATGCCGTTACCTACTTAATTAATTGACATTTCCAGTATTTTACTTTTAAACTCACATTTTTCTTACATAATAAAATTGTGTAGGTCTCTCAGTTTACGTTTCAACTTTAATCGATTTTGTACACGTAAGTTATATAATATTAAGGGGCGAACGCGTTAAGTATAATAGCTAGAACATAGAAGACAGACGAATGGACTACCTTACGAGGCTACGTAAATTTTACTAGCTTAAATATACTTACGATTACTCGACTCTGCTTTACTTTACTGATTAATCCATACTGATTAAGTGACTTAATATTTAACTCCTTGTTCTCATTGCTATGCTTCAATATTTGTTATTAAATGAATTGTATTTATGTATGACCTGGGAGAACAGTACCTGTGTACACTTGTGCTGAAGGACTTGACAATAAAGCTATAATCATTTGATTTGATTTGAAATTATAATCCAATCAAAGTTCAATTTAATAAATAATAAATAATGGAGGTTATTAACCAAATTTTCGATCTCTCAATTTTCAATTTCAGTAATGTTAATGGCTAACCAGATTCCATTTAGGTACAAATTTTTCATTTGGCTGCTACTAAAAATTGCCTGGTTTGTGGGGTGGCGGCGTGACGTGACTGGATCAATGATATTTTAATTTAGTTTTAGTACTTCATACCATTTGTAAGTTAGAATATTGCAGTAAAGTAAACTATAATTTGCCATTGGTTGTTTTTTCAATGGAGAATCAATTTTAAGACCAGTATTTTTTTAATTGTAACTTTCAAATTTTGAAATTTATTTTTTGAAATCGTATCTCCTCTTAAATGAGTGGTTTTATTGAAAATATGCAAAGGAAAACTATGTTCCTCTACATTATCCGCTATTTTTACACTGCTACTGTGTTTCGTTTTCCTTTTACGTGTTTTCTAAGAAACTTGCCCATAAATTTAGCTAATCTTTATCTTAACAGATAAGATGCAAACGAGGCACTTCGTTAGCAGGGACCAAATTTTCGAAACATCGTAAAATTACGATCGTAAATTCTCCGTTGGGAAATTTTGATTTTTAAATATTTTACAATGCAAAATGGACAGATATCCATGGAAATTACGATATCGTAATTTTACGATGTTTCGAAAATTTGGTCCCAGTCTATGATTTAAATGGTACTGACTTTAGTAGAGTATTCTATTTGAGGCGAGAGGGTAAGAATCCCAATTATTATCGTGGTAGTTCATTTATCATTCCGTATGGCATTAAATATAAATAAACTACATTGCCGATGCTGAAAGCTTTTTTCCATGTTTAAGTATGAATGCATTGTAGTACGATTTTAAACATACAAAATGTATTTAAACAATACTAACTTTGCGACCGACAAACTTATAATTAATATTGTAAGTGTACAAAAAGGCATTTATTGAATTATTATCATTAAATTTTTACTTACTATTTTTTTTAAATTTTAACATACATATTTAAATACTTATCATTCACGTACAACCACGCGTGCACTGGGCGTGTCTTCAGCAATTTTGGAAACGAAGCGAAGATTAGTTAGTTATACATTGTGTACCGGGGGATTCTTTAAGTTACAGCTGTATGCGAACGAATTACAAAAGGGGTGTGTGCTAATAAATATTGAAACATAGTATATAAATATTTAATATTGCTGTTGGTTAAAATATTCGTTAATATTGTATATATGATACCCATACTCAGTGGACAATAGCCGTAGTGCCGTACCTTACTTACAAATTACAAAATTGATCGGGAGTTCTATATTTCCACTAACAATTAAACTTCGTCGACTTTTATTTTACCGTGGGTCAATGAAACCATTTTTTTCACTCATCCTATTTTGCTAATCCTTTGTGACTCGAGTTTGTCTTTTTACACTCATGGTGCATCCAATTTGCAAATAAGTTTATTGCTTACTATTGCGAAATGCGACAAATTTGACTATAGATTGAATTCCACAAGACTATCTCCATATTATTTTCTCTTTTGCGCAACTTGTAATTAAGGATCAGTGTTATTTCATATCTAAATTATGATTTACTTTTAGAATTACAATAAATGCAACGTAAGAGTTGTAAATTAAAAAATTGATCTCCCATCTCAACTTGACAGTGAATTGGTGAGTACTGAGTAGTGAGTAGGATGAGTACGGAGAAAGTCAATACAGATTCTGCAGATGATATAATATAGGTTCTAATTGTAATAATAATGTAATATTATTGCTAATAAAGTAGGTACTGGTACACAAGATTGAAGATTAAAATGTTCACTAGAAAATAATTAACAATTTGGCAGACTACAAGGCTAATTATTAGCGACATAATTGTTATAGTGTACTTCATTATTAAAATTATTGAACAACTACACATAGAGTAAAAGCAGTGAGAGAGAAAGAAAAACGCTCATGTACACATAGTTAATTATTGCACCAGTTTAAATACATGCATGGATCAGATGAAGTAGGTAACTTTAATGCTCGTTTGTTAATACCTATTTTGAAAATGATATTAAAACGTTTTGGAAATCAAATATTTATTACCAGTAGCACTTTATATGGCGGTAACTAAAATCGCCCTAACCTCGACGATAGCCGTATGTGAAAAGTGCTCCTCCTAATTGCAATTACGAACAACAAATTGGCAGCAGCCAATTCAGAATTTATAGTTTATAATTATCAATTAGAACTAATGATGACAAGGTGTTTGGTTGACAGCAAAACTTCCGTTTGCCTATTAAGAACAAATAAAGCTTATTTCATAACGGTATGTATTGTAATATTGTAAAGTAAATAGTAAATGTTAAGGTAAGTAAAGTCAATTAAAAGTGTAATGCACTGCAGCATGATCTAATAAGTACTGCTCCAAACTTTCACCGTAAACTAAATATAATACCTGTAGTTTCACTACAAATTACGTGTACAACAAGTATCACATAGCCTAACCTTCCCCATTGCCTTTCCTTCAAAACTTCCAATGTAAGTAAAAGAGATTCAGTTTTCAGTTCTTCATACGAACTTACTACAATACAATTACATTGATATTGTCGTAATTAGCATTCAATTTAATTAAATCCAGTTAATTACTGTTAGTATAATTAATTACTCAGAATTATTACTTAAATGTGGCCGAAATTACTCCATTTTAGAATATAATAGTAGTTACGTTCCGGTTTTATATTAAAATGTTCAGTCTAGTCTTACCTATTTTAAATGATTCACATTACAATTTATGCGTTATACGAAAGTCTAAGGTGGTTGGTATTGCGGTCTTGGCATTAATCTTGTGGTTGGCAATTTACAGATAGTATTCGGCTCGACTTAGGAGTTTTTTTTTTCTTTTACTATGCAATTGTAACGCCCAGATTCCCAAAAAAGATATCCAAAATTTACCAAAACATTGCGTCATTATAAGATAGAATTTACTTCTTCCTTGATATAAATGTCACGAAAATGCGAATTTGTTCCGCATTAAATGAAAATTTATATTTTATCCCTTTAGGTTAACCACAAAAATTAGATTTTCCAATCATCACCGTTCCACTCACTCGCCATTTTCTCCATTCATTTATTACTCCATGTCCATCAAATACTGATAATGACATGACCAAAGTTGAAACTAAATAACGACAAATTCATGAATTATCCTGGATTTTCTTGGTATAAAAAGTTTAAAAAACTATAATTTGTGCGCGTAAATAAATAGCAACATTTGTTGTAAAGCAAAAACTTTTAAAAGATGAACTAGAACACAGAAAACCAGTCACTCACTCCCTGAGCTTCTGCCAGGCTTATTATAATTGTTTTCATTCATTTGCCCATAGCATTTAGTAATTTGAACTTTTATACAAACTCACACTATTATGTACCCAACTAGATATTCAATTAACATTCGGATTTCGGTTCGCTACTCAGCATTTCATTACAAACAAATTCTAATCCAACTATATGATTTTTCAGCATGGAGAAATAACATCATTTTAATTTTAATACTAACTTCATCTTAAAGTTTGATAAATCCACGCTGGCAGCTCATCAAAATTAACAGGTAGACGCAAAGTAATTTCAGAAACACCGCACGTCAACTAAAAGAAACTAGAAGGGAAGGGCGAGAATGTTCAGAATGCTAACGAATTCATGCAAATACTGAACGTGATTAACACTGCAAAATCAGTCCCAAGAATCAATAAAGTTGCTGTTAAATGTTGTTGTTGTATTAAATTGACCATTGTCTATAATGGCATATTTAAATAAATATGCCACATTGACTGACAAGTGTTTATTAATCTTTTATTCTAGTTTTAGCTTTTGAAAACCCCTCGTGGTTGACAAATATTATGGTTAATATTAGTTGAGGCCATTACATCTTTTGACCGTATTTAAAAGTAAGCAGGCCAAACCCAGAGAAGTTGGAAATAAACTGTATTTCCAACCTCTTTGGTCAAATCAAAACAGAAAATAAAATGGAAAAGTAAACGTTTTCATCTTGTTAGTAAATATGATAACGTTCAGTTAAGTTTTTCCAATATAATTTTTTTTTTCTTGTGGCAACTTTGGCCATGTACTAAAAAATACGAGGCAAGACCATTTCCTTTACAGAAACGTATATCTAACTGCAAATGACTTGTAAACAGGTAAAAATAGATATACATCTAAACGGTTAGTGTCGATGTGGACTTCACCATGGTCATAGCATAAATTGTAGTTTGATATTAGCTCCCTTAATAAATGCTACAGGAGGGTTTTAAAGTCCACGATGTACTGCAAAGCACATACTATTAACCTATGACCAGGACAGCAAAAACATTGCCATGTCGTGGAAATTCTATTGTCGCCAAAAGTTGTGTCTGATACGTGATATACTATATACTACTGACTTTTCGAAATGCGTAAAATTTTTGTTTTAGGACCACAAGAAAGAAACCACAATCTTACAGGCGTAAATTAATAATTTAGCAGAATAAATTAATAATACTAGAAAACTGCTCGATATATAATTAATTATAATTTATGCGCTCATTAAAGGTCTAATAAAAGGATGTCACCTGCGACTCACGGAATCATGATTGATTAAGCATGTTAGACTTATAAAAGGAACAACATCGTGACAATTTGATTTGTATCTTAACAATATTGTTTCCACTGTAATTACTTATTTGGACCACTGTTTTGGCTTATGGAAGTTTAAATATTCATGTACCTCTTATTACACTATTACTTACGCAATTGTATTACTAAAATTACTGCAAATATATACAACACACGTAGAATAAATGATATTAGCTGCAGATACTCAAGTAATATGACCTAATATCTACGTATTTAACTGGACATTTTTGCGGTAACACTTATGTTACATACTAAACCTATTTACTTATACTCACACGACAATTCTACGTACTTGATAAATACTTTCTACATGAACAGAAGTGCAAATTAAATGACTGATTTGTTCATTAATTACTGCTAATTAATCCTACAATTATCTTACATAAACATAAACATAGTAATAATGTTTGAATTCTTGGCATTTGTAGCTTAGCTTGTGCGTCAAATAACTTGTGGTTTGATTACGGCTTTCATTATTTTGAACGTTACGTGTTGTAGTAGCGTAATAATAAGTAATGTAATACCTATTTTTTACGTAATGGGAAATTTGTTTGCTCTTCATGCCTTCATGGTTGACTTGTGTTAGCTTTAATAGCAATTGATTGTTGGTTTTCAATAAATACTGTGAATTTACAAATGTTTTTACATCTATTTACCATATGTTACACTTCGCTACACATTTTAGACTTCGCTACATAATTTTTTGGGTTATTTGATATAGCAAGTTAACTTTTGAGAGCTTCCTATATTGAATTTTGCTAAATATCCGCATTATTGTTTCTCTCAGCACTTTTTCCAATCATTTAGTCATGTTACCTATTTTGACGGAAACTGTGCTGTAGGCTGTTTTTGTAAATGGATTGTAGGTACGTAATATTCTGACTGCTTGTAAATTTTAGACATTGAGATTATCATTATCTATAAGAATTTCAGATGCTATATCGTTAAAAAAAAGTATCTGTACATCTAGCTCCTTTGAGTCGAGTCGGGTACAAAAAACTGAACCTCCGCTTCTTCTTCTGATGCTTTCGGTGCTGCAGCTTGATTTTTAAGAGCTCGGCGTTTCTCAGCTAAAAGCCTTCTACGAGATTCATCCCTACACAAATATGAATGGAATAATATTAACAGTAATGAGGATAATACATTAGAAAATATCTGCAGACATGTAATTTGATTAACATACCTCGCTGCAGCTGCACTACTTTTGGCAGGAGCTGACGATTTTTGAATTGATTTAACAGTTGTCTGACTTCCACTCTTTTTGGGCACGGCTGATGTTTTTGCAGGAGCAGCTGTAGCTGAATCCGGCATATCGGTAGACTGTACCAAAAAAGTGCAAGTACGATTTTAACAGTACTCAAAGTACTCATAGACTTAATGCAAACCTGATTTTATATATTCATTTCAAATTACCGAAGAATCGTCACCCCTCTTTTCCAAATCCTTAAACATCTGAAATATTTCTTCGACTTGAATATACACCATGTCCCAAAAGCCGGCCAAATCCTCATTTTTAGTCTGGAAAGGTTTGTTTTCCAACTTTTCTTCTTGCTCGGCCTAACAATGAAAGTATACATCAAGTTAGTTCACAAACATTAACCTTACAACATAGGAAAATTTTGAAAAATAAAAGTTTTTGAAAAAATTAATTAAGAACATTGTACCAAATTTGCTTGACAAAGTTCATGAAATTGTTTGAACTTTTTCTTAATGAGTAAGTTAGCTTTGCCAATAGCTGCTCTAATCCTTCCGGCATATTCACTGTTTGGATCTTCATCTTTTTCTAATTCCTCCGTAGCCTTGCAAATGCGCTCTTCAATTTGCAACTTAGCTTTTTCCATCTCATTCATAAAAAAAGTTCCATTCCTGACAACGTCTTCATTTTCTTTATTGGCAGCAAATGGTATTTGTTCGGATTCCACGCCTTCTGACGACGCTGTGTCGGGTTTGCCAACTGACGAGTCAAGAACAGGATACAACTGTTGGGAAGGTAGTAGAGTCGATTTATTGTTAACCTCCGAATCAGTCACATCCTCTCCTATAATTACTATATCTTCTTTATTGGAGGGAATAGAAGCAGTCTTGTCAACATTCCTTGCAGTTCGACGCAGAGCCATATCTTTAGGTTTTGGTTTTGGTTTAGGTTTGACTTTAGCACTAAATGGTAACCTGTCCTCACCCTCGCCCAAACCCGAGTCATCAGCATCAGCCGTAGAGCCAACAGGAGATATTGATGTTGAGGATTCTAGACTCAGTGCACTGGAGACGCCCCTTGGCTCTCCCGTGCCTTGCACATTAACATCCTCCTTCAAATCACCATTTCTACGAATAAGATTTACATCTTCATTACTCTCTTCTCTACCTACTTCTAAATCCAAGTCTTTATCTCCAAGTCCCGAGTCATTGGCAGTCTTGTGCCCATTTTCATAATTTGTTGGTTCTTTGACATTCAAACTACGGTTACTAACACATGATTCTTCTTTGCCTTTTATCTGTACAAACATTAGGCTATCGCTGCCTTTATTTAAATCGTCCACTGGAATTTTGTTTGGTGAAAATATTCTGCTACTGACTGGGCATTTTTTGACGGATGTTCCTTCTACGGACTCGTTAGATGCATCGTGAGATGTCTGAGAACTGAATCGACGAGTTGAGTATAGAGTTTGCTCTTTGCTCTGTGACTTCCACTGACTTGTTTTATTGTTACTGTCTTGACTTCTGCCCTCAATTGAGATAGGGATTATCCGCTCATCCGAACTGATCGACGACCTTTTGAAAAGGAGACCCGGACTGGACACCGCCTCGCTTCCGTAGAGTCTTTCAATCTTTTGCATTATAAATGACTTCCCGTTTTCTTTTGAACCCGCACTGGTATTTTCAATATTTATGGTGGAAATATATTTTGGAGCCATCGACTTAGGCAGAGGCGGAGGTGGAGGCGAGGAACTGCTTTCTCGAGATTCCTCTCCTTTCCCATTGTAAGCATTGGATTTAAATACAATAGACAGGTCTGACCGAATCCCAGACGCCACTTTAGGAGGAAACGGAGGAGCTTTAGGAGTAGCCATTAAAGCCGTCCCAGATGACGAATTATTCGCTTTAGATGTTGGACTTCCATTATTATAAGACAGACACGAGTATCCACACACTGAGCGAGACACGTTAAGGTAAGAAGGATTTCTCTCTATACTTTCACCAGTGGTATTTGACTCATTTAACTGCAAAGAAAGATACATATTTTATAACAGTGGCCAAGCTAAACATTTACATCCACAGGGAAAACATGGAAACATCCCTACAAAATAATCCACTGAGCATACAGTTTGAATTTAGTATTTAAAAGATTTGTTTTTTTTTCGATTCTAACTGAAAAAATATTCAGAAGACTAAAAATGCCTACAACGAAATAGAGAAACTGCGGAGACGTTAAATTAATGCGGTTTATTTATTTACATGATATGCCTAAAAATATTTAGATATCTAAACAATCTAATTCCCAGTGAAAACATGGGCTAAGAAATTGTTTCTTTCGGACAATAATAATGTTTTTCCACTAGAGCAAAAGAACAGTGGTCACATTTTTTGTTCTTAAATAGCAACAGTAACAATTGTCAAGGCATTTGGATTCATGATTTATTATTATTGCCGATTACATGACTGATCAATGTTGAAAATAGTCGGTATTTCAAATAATCGTGCAGCTTGTAACCTCATTACTTTGTAATTTTGATGTATATTTTTATTTTAAAATTTAATTTTGAGTTTTTATAACTAATAATAATGGTGATAGTAAATCCAGCTTACTTGTGATGTATATCTTAAGTTGAACATATGAGCAGTTCTTTTCACGTACTGGGGGCTTTGTAAATCCATATCCATTTCACCATCAGCTCTACTTTCTGAATCTTCTGAAATGTATAGGTTAGGCTTCTCTCCTATGTGCAAATTATGGAACTGGTAGTAGTAAGATGGATCTCCCCAAGGCGTTTTCTCTATTAACGATTAATCGAAACATAATATTAACATCCAATTATAATATTTCAACCTTTTATGCTGTAGTTTGCGACGGTCCAACTTCGCAGTATTCACAGGATTGAAAAAGGTCTTATATAATTAAGATTATACTATAGATATAAATTGCATTTTTTGGTACCATTCCAATACTATCGATTAGTCAGGAATGTTACTGGTGGATTCAAATAGGTACCAAACATTAAGAATGTTGTTTCTAACATTAAAACATAGATGATATGAAGAAATTAGAAAGTGTTTTTACTTTTTATACAAAAATTTTCTCTGAAATATTCGAAACAATCAAGCAGTAAGCTGTAGCAGAGTACCTCGTGTAACCCGTAAAACTTAAAAAATAGTTATTTTTGCACTTTTTACCACTTTTCTGTATGTTTACGTTTTACGTGTCTAGATATAAATATTGCCACTTTACAATGCATTTATAAAAGTGTATACTGACCTGAAGAATTATCTGGGTCTTCTGAAAGTTTGGAAGTGGAAGGTTCACAGCGGTAAAGACTTACTTGGTGTTCCTGCCTATAAAAACACACAATATTATTATTACTGCATCTATATAGTTATAGTACACATAAATGTGCATACATAAAAACTAATGAAATCTATATAGTTATAGTACACATAAATGTGCATACATAAAAACTAATGAAAATGGTGAGGTTGTCCAGTAAGTTAACTAAATGTTTTCAATACGCTGTGATGACTTCACAATTAAAATTTAAAATTACATTTTACACTACTTTCAGGGAATTATTTCCGCATTAAAATTTATTTGATTTTAATTAGCTATTTATGTTTTGCCAATTAATTAGTTTGTCAACCCTTTGTTGACAACTATGGTATTTTTTTAAATAAGTATATACATCTACTGATTGCGCCTCAACTAATGATGAAATTACACTCTTTGCGATCAACTCGAATTTTATGTTATAAAAACATTAATTTTTACAATTTGAAATGTTATCTTTGCCATTTGGCATTGTAAGTTTAATTGAACAGACCTGTAACTCGAATTTAATTCAGATGTCCTTTTATTTATGTCCCACGGTCGCAGATGGTCAATTTATATTCTAGGAGTTGCGAAATACTACTGCTAAGAAATAACCACTGTTTTAGTCGTTTCTATCGCTATTTATCCACCACACCGCTTAGCTGTCACTTGCAAATTGGGAAAATTTCGTCCTTAGTCATTTAAAAAGGTAAATAAAAATGCTTGAGTAAATAAATAAAATCCATATGAATAAAACGAGATACCTACACACATAAGCCACCAGAAGCCTACTTGAAACTTTTATATTCAGTCAGATGAACCGAGACGGCAAGAGCAGACAAACAAGATTCTGAATTCTGAAAGTCAAAAGCTGAAATGAAAGTACCGATACCGAATGATAGTATTATAATTATAATAGCAATAATATTATATTGTAATAGTAGATAGATATCAGATACTAACATATAAGTAGGTTGACAATAATGTAGAATGGCGATGTGATAGAATGAATCAACTAGGTAAATGGAATTTGGGTTGGGTGTATAGAGCATGAATATACGTAGACATAGCGTTGAACGTTATGTTTATATTTTGCAGTTAGGTATCTACTTTTTGCTATAATACGGCTACACTTACACTACATAACCACTATCTACCACCTACTACTACTTGCCTACACATACATAGAATTACTGCCAGCATGCAGCACAGCAAACTCAAACTGCAAGTACGCAAGTTGCAATCTTGCAATATACTTAGATAAATAGGGTGCTCACTACGAAAAGAAAAAAACAACGATCCTCCTGGTCTAAGCACTCTTAAATTCAGTCAGGTTGAGGATTTCAAAATCTGTATAATACATTTTGTTGTTCATTCAACCACTGTATTGAGACTATAATTCCGAAGAATGAGGAACGAAGCATAATATTCTAGAATTTCTATATAAAATACAGAAATTCATAAAATTCACATTCAATTGAATTGAATGTCTTGAATAATTTAACCAGTGAAGTGGCACAACATAAATATCGGTAATTTCTGTTGTGTAGTATCCTACAGCAATTTTTGTTTTAAAATGAATACGAATACGACACTATATTTCAAGTTGAGGTTGCAGTATTTCACAAGACAAAAGACAAAACATCTAAAGAAACGACTATGTTACAGCAGCGTAGCTACGGTTAGAGTTATATTTGCAGCCTATACGCAGTGTATCGTGACTACCCCAACTATAACGCATTACTAAAGGTCTATAAATGTATGGTGGTTCTCATCAATTTTTTAGAACTAAATGAGGCTTTCGTGGTGAGCAACCATGTACGAAACTACTCAGTGACAGTACGTATATTTATATAAAGATGTATTTTTATATAGAAGTCAGACGTTCACAATTAAAAAAACTTGTAAACTTTCCATTTACCATTCAAATTAACATCTATAAGCCAAGCTTCTTAATTTCCCTACTTCCTCTAGAGCTAGCTAACGTATATAGTATATTATTATATCTGAAAACATTAATAGTGCTCATATTATATAGAATATTATTAAACAGAAGCGCTACAAAAACGAAACTTCCAATACAATGCATAATTCAATCAACTCTTCCGAGAGAGGAAGAGTTGGGTCTTAGGGTTCCTAATGTTTCGTTAATTTCCTTAATTTATGAACCCTTTGTTTGATTTTATCTCAAAAACTTCTTATGTAGAAAATGCATTCACGAATCAAACATCATTAACAGAAAGGGACTGGGAATGTAACAATGCTTAGTTTGGTGGCTCCATTCATGTGGTGGTTCAGGAAAGGACAGTCTCACGACTCCTGCACATGCTACGGAATTCTATAAATAAAGAGGATCCTCGGCCTGCCCTGTTGACCGAGTAAAAGTGCTACTACGGGACAGGGAACTTCAATAAAGAAAGTAAACACCCCCACTGAGGTCAACCTACAGCTCTTTTTCCCATTTTAACACCGAGGGAGCCTGTCCGAATAAAAGACTGAGTAAATGGAATAGCTCTCCACTCCAACAAAATGTGTCTGTCATCAAAATATAATTAAAATGGTAACTGCGCACTTTATTACCGATATTGTTGATCTGGATCATTATCCACAGCCTGGTCCCTGTATGAAGGTGAAGTAGGAGCATAAGGAAGACTTCTATTTATTGGCTTTAGGAGAGGTACTCCTTGTGGTCCAATTGTTGGTAATGCTGGTGAATTAAAGTCAATCCCTTTGAAAGCCGTTCTGTGGTTATCCAAGCTCGCAGCGGCAGGGTGAAATTCCTGAGCTTGTGCCACACCATCTCCTCCCCCAATAATACTGCTTCCGTCAGATGGAAAAGTAACGTTATTGTTGTGGTGTGAAACAAAACCCAAGCGGGGCTGTCTTGAAGTCGAAGGATCGAAATGAGGAATGAAATTAGTGTTAACCCTCTGAGCATTGGTAGCTATGGTTCTGCCGTCCGAGAAATGAGCTGCATTAAACCCAAAGGCGGAATTGAAATTAAAAGGCATGGTCAATGTTGGTTGATTGGAAAGATTACAAGCGGTTGTAGCACCTTGTTTATCACCGGGTTGAATATTATAGAACGGATTCGGGGGATCGTTTAAGTGGTTCTGCTGTAGATGTAGAGGGCAATAATTGTTGCTTCCCATTACATTGCCCATCGCAGAACCAGAAGCTACGTCAAATGTTGGTGAGACATTAGGTCGACACGGCGACACCGGTCTCTGCAGGTATGAGACGTTTGCGACAACGAGTTGGGCCTTTTCTTTTTCCATAGCAGAAACTTTCTGTTTGCTCACAACGAACGGTTTGTGGATGCTGCTATTTACGTTATTCTTTTTTGTCATAATGATAGTTGGGTTTTCCGATAGGTGAACAATATTTTCAGAGGTATTTGAGCTCGATTTGGTTGATAATTTATTTTGGCTTTCAGACGAATTGATATGACTATTTACTTTCTTATTTCCAGATGTAGGAACTTGAAATGCCACCGGAAATATCCCTTCACAGTCTGGATTGATTTTGTTAGGTTTCTTCCCAAAACACGAACCCGTTTTGGAATGTGTCACAGAAACTGGTTGAGCTGGTTTCAATATAGTTTTCTTCTTACTTTGAGCTGCAGGAATATTAAGCACCAATGAATTTTTCTTGGTTGAGCGTGCTTCCTGTTCGGAGATTGAAGTATCAATATTATCTACTGAGCTTCGAATAAGTCTGTTTGTACAAAATGCAGCCGAGGCTTTAATTCTATTGAGACAGTTGTCTGATTTGGCACAAGAAACCGGAGGATTTATGGTAGTTCGGGAACTAATCTTTGACTTCTTCACGTAACCAATACTGGCTGTATTAGTAGCTGCAGATACGATTTTGCTGGTACTCCCGCTTCCTCTGTTGCTATTTGTATTAACAGGAACTGGTGCAAGGGTTTTGGATCTGGCAGAGGAGCCACTGCAGGCTGAGAAAGCACTGGAGAGTTCACTGCCCAGAGTTTCAGGTTGGCCAGTGGCCACCCGAGTTATAAAAGAACAATTGTTTTCCGATGACGACGTGGACAAATGATGAGGGGGACTCGTTGACAGGGGCTTATTGGAGGTTACTAAACTAGAATTGCTTTGGCTTTGTTGTCGAAATTGAGATCTCTTTTTCGCGGTGTTACCACTACTATTTTGGCTTTGATGTGGACTGTGGTAAGGACTCTGATTTTGGCTGATGAATTGTTGGCTCTTTCGATTACGACCCAGAATATCTTCTAGCGATTTAGCGTTGAATATTCGACCGAATTTTACACGAGGGAAGTTCCAACACAAGCTGTGGCGACCTTTCAGCGGCTCCTCTGTGCTCGTCTATTAAAATTGAATAAATTCAATATAGGTGATTAGGTAAATGTCAGTTGCAGCTATAAATAGACTTCAACTTAATACTTGAACAGCAGGAAAATATAAACGTAGTTACTGAGTATTAAAGCTAACAAAGCAAGTCGTAAAAAGCCTATTCAGCTTTTCACCACCTAGCACATATATAGCATAATATTTCCAAGTTTAAAGTTTAAATGTAACTATATGTACTAATTGTTGCTTTGTCACTGAAAAAAGAGAAATACTTGCTTTCTATTGAAGTAACATTTACAAATTCACCATACGTACTGATGACCGAAAAATATGAAATTCACCATTCCTTAGCTTGTCTTTCAAATACGGACACCGAGATACAGATGTAGAAGACATTTCTTCTGACAAGTTCCAATTGAATATAGCTTTCACCTTTCAGAGAATAATCCTGTTCTAACGTTCCTTTCCTCTCTAACTAAAACACATTCCAAATTCCAAACATTCCAAAGTATCCAATAGTCCGGTATACGGAAACTTGACAACCAAAACTTCACAACCGGGGGTAGCGAAGCTTCACAACCAGAGAGTGAATCTTCACAACCAGAGAGTGAATCTTCACAACCAGAGAGTGAATCTTCACAACC
>JAAAYG020023480.1:3050-17760 GCA_009936455.2 Tomocerus minor | reverse complement strand
ATCCACAAAATTTCTGGTGGAACGTTACCGTTGAACCGTTTTTCGGCTGGATTCGGTTGGTAATTTCTATACGGGTACCTATTCCTTTAGCTTGTAGCGGCTCATTAAATATTTCTATAGAGCGCTTTTGCGAGAATAAAATGAAAGGATATGGAAACGTCAATAATCTAGAGTGATTGCAGTGTAGAAGGGAGGAGTTAGGAGTTCGGCAGGATTGAGGATTATTAATCTTGTTTTAATTCGAGAGGTGAAGAAGTGTGAAAAATATTTGTGTTGGTGCTGACGGTGCGTGGATGTATTTTATTGGTAAATCATTTAGCATTAGTGCCAGTTTGTTATGTGGGAGCTCATCCGACCCACCCACAATGGCATAGCTTAGCTAACGAACCAAAGAGTTTTTTGTGGTAGATGGAAGTAAAAAAGTAAGTGAATGATCACTTTGTCAAAATCGATAGAAATGTTTGGGTAACAAAGAGAGAGAGAGGACAAGACAGAAGTTATTTCGAAAAGGCGGTTAATGTCACTGTCACCGGGTGAGTTAGTGTTACAGGGGAGAGCGGGATGTGTAGGTAGGTTGATATTGTTGGATTGGATGGATATAGTAAGATAAAATGAATGAAGAGACTCGGTTTTGAGGAAAGGTAATTGGAAAGTGCATTCGGGGAGATTGTCGGGTGCCTGAAGGAAGTCGGAGTTTGTGCAACGGTTAAGTCTCCTCCTGTACGTCAGTTAGGACTTGGCTCAGACCCTGTTATGTCACATTAAATATGTTTAATACAGAAGGAAAGAGTACATATGTATTGGTTGGGGCTTAGGAGCAATTTTTATAGTGATATTGCGAGTTATCATCCTATAGAATGAAGTGAAGTTTAGGGCCGCGGAGTTGATAATGTGGATCTTGAGAGAGGAAGAGAGTAAATATGTATGTGTATGGGAGTGGGGGATGTGTGTGGTAGAAGGTATTGTGGGAATAATGCCCGTTATTTAGTTTCTTGTGCCTTGGCTGGGCAGTGGCTAATACTAATATTATTATGTAGGAAGTGAGTGGAGGAGAGTTGAGTGGGAGAAAGAGTAGATAATATTTCTTTGGTAATTTCCACACTGCTGCCATTGAAACGGCTCCGGGTTTTTCCTCAAATGATTTATTATTTGAGGGTGGACATTCCGAGTGGAAGTTGAAATGGACTGGCTGAGAATTCCAGGCGGCTCCCACTCCACCTCACATTTTACCATCATACATGACACACTACATATCAACCAAAGCAAAAGGAGCCAAACTTTAACTTTTCTCTGCCTTCGCTTCGTCCTCATTCTCCAGTCGACTGCTGACTTCCGATCCGAACGATCGGCATCTTGCCAACTATCAAAAAGCAGGACATCGCAACATTAACGTTGGTCAACTCCGCTTCCGACTCATGCATAAAGACTCTCCACATACATAGCCATTCTTTCTCTCTCTCTCTCTCGTCTAATAATATGGAAGGGAGGACTTTCTCTGTCCGAACAGTCCCTAACCTATTCTCTGCCGGATATAGCGCGATGCAGCTACTTATTCCTATAGCAGTTGCAGCCTGTGTGTCCAATCCGAAGTTCTAGCCAAAGAATTCAAGGGGAAAGCCTTAAAGTCAAGAAAGTCTAGTCCTCAAATGCCCGGCGACTTCGTCAGCACACACAGATCTTGTGTGCACAATGTAAATGGATCAAGTCTATACGAGGAAAAAGTAAATAGAGGGCTTTTGTACTGTGTAGTTTGGCAAGCAGAGATACTACACTACACGGCACTACACTACACACACCACATCCAAATCCCTCTCTCCAGCTCTCTTTTCACAAAACAGACTTAGGACAGATGTTGCAGAACAAAAAATTATGAATCGATCGCCAAACAGCCATCTCCGCACCAGAAGAGAAGAAGAGGAAAGGCAGCGACCCAACAACCTGCTCTCTCCCTTACTTTCCCTTACACGACATACAACTTCTTCTTTCCCTTCGCCTGTCTACCTACATATTAGATATAACACATAAAGAGCCAACTCTTAAAATATGTCTATATCATCATACAAAGTTGCCCTTTGGAGAACTTGAGTGGACTACTGAAATCGACTGGATCCTGTTCAGAAGAAAAAAAAACATCCTTTCACCCCAACAATTCACTTTATTATTGCCACTCCTTTACTTTACCATAATTCACAGAAATTAGAGATGAATACAAATAGGAACTTTGGATTTGTGCCCGGAATATTCCCTACATCATTTCTCATTCTCTAACCATCAGTTTTCAAAACTTTCCCAATTAGAACACTGATCATATAATATTTATTTTGAGATGTTTTGTGGATGGATTGAACAACACGTCATAGACTATTTTTAGAATTAAAGTAGTTACTATTGATTTTTGCTAATTTAGCTAGTAAAAGAGGATTTGGCTGTGTATTAGGGCACACGTAGCAATTGCAGAGAAAGAGCCGCCTCCTGAATCCAATGCAATAAAACACGCTGCTAACTACAATGTAATAAGTAGCGAGTGTACAATTATTTAGGGAAAGCAAGACTGAAGCACTAGGAGGAGACAGACAAGGGTAATAAGGAGGAGAAGGGAAAGGAAGTGAAAAGAGTGGCTCGCACTAACGTCGCCCATGTTGAAAACGACGAGGAGATGTAAAGTGAAAGCAGGGACTATTTCTAAACAAGCAATATAAATTCAATTGAATTAAATGAAGTCTCTGACTAATTTATCAAGTGGATTCACTATTCCCGCTCTGCCTGCCTCAATTCTCGTCCTCGTCGCATCACATCACATCAGCTCGCAACCCAACCAAGGCCTCTCCATCCCTTACTCTCCTACACTAGCTACCTATATATATATGGATGATATTAAAGCATATTGTGCCAAATGAAAGCTACAGGATTTTAGTAGAGGAGAGACACCTATTCTATGTGAGTCGTGAATTCATGTGTGTAGCAGTTGTATGTAGTAGTGAGTGAGTATAGGAGTGCTGTGTAGTCGACGTGAGTGGATGAAGAGAGATAGTCAGAGGGAATGAGTGGAGGAAGGAAAGAAATACAAAGGCAATTTATTCCAGCACCCCTTCCCGACTGTCAAAGGTCTTTAAATAAAGAGATATTTCAGTGGAGTTGAGGAAGATCGAGTTCCGGACTCTCCTGCCGCGTCCGTCCCTTTTACTTTTACTTAACTTTACTTTCCCGATTTCATGTAAATTATTCTCTTATCACTTTTTCCTCTCTTCTCTCGCTTTCACACTCATCAAGGAAGGGCAGGCTGGCAAAACAAACTACACACAGATTCACCAAACTATATAGCTACACCCCTACACTCTCTCTCTCTCTCTCTCTCTACATATATGTATTTGAGGGAGGAAAACAATCAAAACTTTTCCATAGATATATTTTCTCATAATCCCACTTACTTGTCTGTAAAGCAGAGATTTGTACAGGGAGCCAAAGTTACTCCTTGCCATAGTGTAAATGAAATGCACTTTCTAGTAGTACACGTGAAATTATTTAGGAGATATGCAGGCATTAGTTTCTATATTGCAGGGATCTCTAAGTAGCTATCACTGAATTTAGCTCCTGTATCCATATTAGTATGCATATGCATGGCGGAGGAATTTGTAGGCTCAAGTTATAATATAATGTGCATACGTGGCATAAGAGAGCTACTTATAAACAGTTAGCTAATAGTTGGAGAAAGGATAGAGAGAGAGAGAGCGAGGGGAAATGGATGGGCGGAAGGAAAGTAAAGCAAAGCTTAGAAGTGAGTGGATGTGAGTTGAGGAGATGGGACTTTTCCTTTCTCCCACAATCAGTCAAGTCAACTCAGTGACGATCACTGTCAGCACGGCGACTCTCTGAACTCAGAATATGTGAAGAAGATGCTATGAAGAATAAGAAGAAGAAGAAAGAGATGAGAGAGGGACTTATGTAGTCGACTTGACTGTTCACTGCAAGGAATTAACTTTGAATTGGAAATTATATTTTCCAACCGTCGCCTTCTCATAATCACATCCACATCCTCACATCACATGCATAAGTAAGAAGGGAAAGTCCTTGATGCCCTCTCCTCCTCCTCCAGACTCGGCTAACTTTGCTTGGAATTATAATATGATGATGAGGATGCATGCAGTGCATCGCATTAGACACTCTGAGAGAGTCGGAGAAGATGCCTGCAACTTCTTTATGAATATTTCGGGAGATGCACAGAGAAAATAGAAATGCATGGGAGGGAGGAGTCGTGTTAACTATGCAAACATTCCATTGCTACTAAGATGCGATGGACTCTGTTTGAACGTGAGAGTCTGTGATGAGTGGAGAAGGAGGACTCGGGAGATTTGCCACAACGTACGTATATGTACAGAGGAAGCAGGGAGAGCCTAGGTAAATCTCATAGGCAGCCGTTCTTCATGTCTTGTATGATGTGATAAGATTAGGGGATATTCATACTCTCTCCTCCTCTATCTTACAGCCAGTCCGTCTAATCTTAAACCTCAGACCATTTATTACGTTAGCAGACTCACTTCTATTTCCTTCCTTTTTATATAGCACACACTTTAGATATCCTCTACTAGTCATAGAGCTGTGCTGATAATACAAGCACTTCTGTCTATATAGATCACATCACCATCTGACTCTATTACTCAACGTAGTGGAAAAGCCAGCATAACTCCTCTGCACAAGATATCTGTACTAGAATGGAAACACACTCACATCTCTTCATTGCATAAAGAATGATAATATTAAGTTAACCATAATATTTTATTATTATAACAGCAATCGCATTTCTAAACTGAGAGAGAGAGAGAGAGAGTGGATGATATCTTGGCGGATTATAAGGCTGGATAAATATGAACACAGATCTGGAATTATATTAGCTAACTAAATAAGTATGCATGGCTTTGATATGGACTCCTTGTCCTAAGGTAGACATTCCATAATGTAACTTAATAAAAAGGAAATGGAAGTTGACTTGCTGTCTTCTCTCCTTCTTTGACTATTCCTTCCGCGTCTCTTTACTTCAATTGACTTCTCTCTCTTGAATATTCAACATCATATCCTTATTTTCCTAGGAACTAGCCACCAAATCCAAACCAAAACCAAACCACTCAAGCACAAGAAAATAAATGTGATTTCTATTGATTATCTAACTTGCCGCTCTCCGCTCAGGGAATCCAAAACCCATCTTGGGTCACTACTTACTCCCATACTACTCAAATTTGAATATGCAACTCATTTGACCCACCCATAGCATTAGAATGAGTCAATAGTCTGGATATCCGTGTGCTGTGCAAGAAGGGCTGCCTGTTTCTCGTGAATACATTCTTTCATATTCATACTTCATAGCAGAACACTATTAAAAACTATTTAAACTGCTTTTTACTTTTCCTGACTCTACAGTCAGTGACTGCTGTAATTTATAGAGCATAGGCACTGAGCATATGAGCCAATAAATAAGTGTGGCTACATTTAACCCTATTACTTCACTTCGGCTAAGTAGAGTAGTGCAAAAGAGAGTATGAGCATATTCTATAGGAAATGTATGTTTAGTGAGGGAGTGAGCTATATATAGCTAATAGCTTGGCTACACTGTGACAAGAATCTTTTCCTACGCGCACCATACGTGTGTTAGTTAGGTACTTGACATATGTATTCCATTTTCAATGCAATTAGTCGTCATTGGAATAGAAAAGCGGATATTGGCTCAATAAAACGCCCTGTTAATAGCTAAACGTCCACTTTATGGCTTTCCATGCAATATACACACATGTACATGTGTTCGCTCTGCCTTCTCCTTAAATTATGGCATTTACATCGCATATAATATATCTGCCCGACTACCCAACCAGAGACGGATGGACAACTACTTACAACGGAGCTCTACGGGGGAGACATGTACATTTCATTGCTCATACATTTGAAATATTGAATTTAATATTTATTCCAAGTTGCTCAAGGAAACGTTCGAAAATGTTTGGATTCGAATTTGCAATTGAATGGAAATTGCTGTGCTCTACATACTCCTTGAAAACAGATTGATAATAACATTTTATATAATAATAAATAACATTGACTAGGGATTTAATCAAGAAAGATTAATTATTTTATTTGTGATTCTGAGCACGATTCAGAGTTTGAAGTGCATAGTAGTTACTACTGGGAGGCAGGTTTGCTTTATAACTTTTTTATAACCCTCAGTATTCTAGCTAGGATAATTAAACTAATGTTTACTAGGGAAAAGAAATCAGGTCATCTACACCGAATGGTGTCTAATGCGTAGATATTTCTCGGGATCGTAAAAAGGAATAATTAACAGTGTCACTACGAGGTAGACATGCAATAAAACCTTGTTTATCGAAAATGGCAGGAGAAAGTTTTATTATTATAGCGTAAGCAATGAGGAAGTCATTAAAATGAATTTTTCGAGTTAGGGAAAGGAAAGGGGAATTTTCATAGGAAGTAGCCCATACATTAGTGGACAACAAAGTAAATTCACTCTCTCCTTGAAATATTTAGGCACAGTGACGTATGTTCATGGAGAAACGTAGCTAGTCGACTCGATCACATTTATTGTGGGCAATAGATTATTCCTCGTGTTCGGAATTGGGTTCAATCAGTTCAGTGAGTGTAATTGTAAGAATTGTGGTCGGCTATGCCAATAGTGACTTTGCGGTGTGCTAATGAAATTATTCCGGAGGCATTCAAAGGAGACGTTCGTAATTGGGAAATTGAAAACAGAGAGAATGTAGTAATAAGTGTTGGTTGGGAATCTAAGTGAGTAGTGTGCCTTGTCCCTCTCTAAGTCCCTACCTGCCTCTGTCTCTCATCTATATACATGTATATACATGTATATACATATATATAATACTAATATCTATAACTAAGAGCTAGACAGACAGAGTAAAGGGAAATAAAGTGTCGGGAAAATGAAAGTGATGCGAAAATGAGTGAAGCGGGTTGATTTAACATTTGGACTAACTATTCTCTTGTACGATATTGACTGTATTTAATAGGTTGGCAATTTACTAAGCTGCCAGGGAGAATTACGCAGTAAATAGTCTGGATTAAAGTAAGTGCAGAGAGTTGATTTGATGTGTGTTTCAATATAGTTTGTGAAATAAGGTATGTATATGGTTGTGTAAGTGTGTTTTTGTGTGGAATGAGTTGTGTTGGGTTCTATTATGCGAGGAGCGTGTAGAAATGCATGGGTGGTGGAGTAGCGGAGATGAAATGAGATGAGATGTGAGGAACAAAGAAGAGAAGTGATTGTGAGTGAGTGAGTGATTCGAGTATCTAATGTAGAAACAAGTCGATTTTGGGAGAAAACAAGTAAATATCCATCTAAATGGATGGCAGAGTTATATGGAGCCGGGAAGTGAAGTCAGGTGAAGCGTTCCTTGCTCAATGTTCAATCATCTCTCAATTTGGAGCTACCTCTACGCAGTGAGCAGGATAGGGAACTGAGTGAGAGATAGGCGACAGCTGTTAAACCAATATAAAGGTAATGAAGCTAAAACAAGATTGAGGTCGACAGGAGGCAAGCCATAGAAGAAAGCATATTTGCTCGGATGTAGTGGTGGAAGGAGGCAGAGTGGGTCGGCATAAATAGCCGGCTACTTAGCTACCTACTCCGCCTACACGGCATGAGATTGACTTTAGATTTGATAAGATATAGGGAATATTATGGGATATAAATAGGACGGGAGCTAAAGTGATTGTAAAGTCTGGCGAAGACAAAGCGGCAGAGCCAGAGAGTCGGATTGGAATTGGATTGAAGGGATTTCAAGTCCGACTCCGCTCCTCGACATCAATACACACTTTCACACAGTTTGATCTTATTTCAGAGCAAACAAGAAAATATGTGAATTTCTCTCTTTCTCTCTCCATCCAACCATTGCCCTTCCTCAGTCACTCGCCAAGCCAAGCTCAGGAATTCGCGTTGCAGTTCTGCTGGAAAGAGATTTGCCGCACTACGTGATTGTGGTCCGAAGCAAAGAGTGTTTATTCGTTTATTGAGAGATTTCTCTATTCCATGCAGTCACACGGCTACAGACAGACTACGAGAGACGCTGCCCTACATTCTCCAACTCCCGATCCCACTCTCACTATCTCCTCCTTATACATTATGTAACTTCCACTCAATTCTACTCTATTGCATCAAATCTTACGGAGACATGCATCCCGCACCCTCCATACACACACACCACCACCCTGCACATTTCCAATCAAAACCACAGCACAACTTCAGTTTTTTTTATTTAGAAATCTCAAGCTGCCCATTCAATGCATGCATATCTCTATTCCGCTCTTATCACACAACTATTTCATCTTCTGCCCAACACAAATCTCTAATGCCACAACACTTAAACTCATTAGTATTGCAACTTGCAGTTAAAACACTCATCTTTCTCATTCCTAGCACATATTAAATTTCTTGGCAAACACCGATACGCCACTACAGCACTTCACACAGACACTTGTTTTCACATTCAAAAGACGTACTCCTCCACAATACCTGCAGCACTAATATTCGGATATACACAGAATATTATTAGCTATTTCAACACATATGTACCGAAGTTTCTCTAGAAAATAATTGCCAAAAACTTTGCCGAAAGAATACTTTCCTCGTCCAATACTGTGCTTTACGGAAAATTCTGTACTCAACTGTATAATCTAATATTTTATTATTATACATATTCTTATTGATTAATGTGTACCAACAATTGAGTTTAATTATAAGATTATTTGTAAACCCTCAAGCCTTTAAATAATCAGATTACGTTACAAGAATAAGAGAATAGAGAAAGTTGAAATGTATATGCTAAAAAATTATCCTGGTAAATCTTGTTTTTAATAAATATGTTGACATGAATTCAAACAGGTATATAGTGGAATTGCTAATAATAAGGTTATTAAGAGAAGCATAGGTCCAGAAAAATAAGGCTAGTCATATGCATAGGAGATTGCCTAACAGAAATGTATAACTAACACGAAATTGCATTTATTATGAGGTTTTGAAGTTCAGACATCATCATCCTGGAAACCATAAGTAATTAGTAATTTACTAGGTAGGTAGTTAAAAAATCCTAAACTATTTATCATTTGAGTGTATTTCTGTAAAGGTGTTGACTTCTTCGGCTTAATTAATTTAATATCTTCTTAGAAATGGATAAAAATAGATACATTTACGCCTTAGTGCTATTTTTATTTTCAAATAGCATTCATGACATTTTATATGAACTTAATTTACTAATTCTAGGGAAGGGACAAGATCCAAAATGACATGGCATTGAGAAAAGTTTTTGCCGAGGCTTCAGTAGATAATAATAGGCAGACGTCTAGTAGGATTATTTCTTTTCGAAACATCTTTATAAAATTACTTTATACTGTATTGAAGAAAATAAGTAAGTTGGGGATGAGTATAAATAATTAGAGGCTCTTTCTATGGAGATAACGCTTGGTATATAGTTACGCCTTGGTGTATAGTGTATATAGATAGTAGGATAAAGGAATAGAGAGAGATAGAGAGTTTTAGGTTATGTACTAGGAGTAGACAAGCCAAGCCAATTCGTCTTTAGAAGAAATCTCACATCACATTACTAAGAATTTTCGTCAACTTCTTTCTCGTCAGTGAAAGTTGAATGAAGGCATAAAGTTTTCAATTCGAGCGAGCATAAAAGTTTTTCCCAGCTTTTTTCTGCAACTCATATTTTCAAATCTGTCATCTAGTGCCTCTCTTTAGATTAGGCTAAAACTTTTACACGTCTCACTAACATTGTGCATCGGAGGACTTTGGCTCTCTCTCCACCAACCAACTCCTCGCTCACTCGCTCCCTATGTTAAGTATGTACAAAGACACAGTAAGTATATAGAAGAGTTAGTTCGCTTCACTTCACTCCGCCTCATACGGGCATTCGATCTTCTTATGAACCTGACTCAGTTCAGTTCCGATCAATCAGTATCTACCTATTATCTGCTGGTACACCAGAGAGAGAGAGTTTTATAGGCCTATAGCTCCGTTTACAGTGAGAGTGAATCTGAAGGAATTGTATGAATCCGATCACACAAGTCCACGGGAGATGACAGACGAACAGTTTGATCTTTTCTCCCCTTTCCAATATAACGCTCTTTAATCTTTCCATTGAATCTCTTCTTTTCTCAACTTTAACATCTCATCGGATCGAATCACATGGAAAGCAGGAATCTTCTCTGAAAATCAACTCTACTCTACGTAGACTATGTACTTTAGCTACGTACTCTAGTACTACCTCTATAAATTATGGGCACCTGTGCGTCAATCTAAATCCAACTCTTTTTTTGCTATTGATTCCGCTCCTTTTCTTTACTTACTCAATTACAACTAAACATCTGTAGTATGGGAAAATTCCTGCCAATTCAGCCAAGTATTGGCAGAGATTTCAACTTTTTCCAAAAACCAATATTTTCCAGTTTTTCTAAGCAGTTACCAAAAACGACAACTTTTTGACTATTTTTCTTACCAAATAGTTTTGAAGTGTTGAATCATAGAATTTATTAATAGTTCATGACGTTGTTTATGACCTATGATTCCTGATTAGAGTAACATTAAATTCGGAAAAGGATTCTTGACACTTAAGGAGGGAGCTGTAAAGGTAGAAAATCTTGTAATTTATGATTTCCAATTGATATCACTGCTACGCTACCAGCCTTTTAAGAAAATACTTATTTTGAGTAAATGAGTATGAAGAATGAGGAATAGCAATGGATTTAGTAATGAAGAGAAATGCGTACAGAGCTTGTCTTCAGTTACAAATATGGACAATATCCAGAAATAGGTAAAATGTGCTGCATAAATCCGTGCACTGTGAATAGTTAACAATAAAGAGTAGGAGTAAGAGTCTCCCGAAATAGCCGGGAAAGGGAAGAGGAAATGCATTTGACCTTCTCGTTCCTTTCTTTCATCTGTTTTCGGTTGGACGGCCGAGTCTGGTGTCCAAGGAGTGGAAATGATGCGTTTGAGTTTTTGGAAAGGTCGGCTCATTGACTCGCTACTGTTTACTTTCTCTATTATAGTTTCTTTACATTGCTGCGGCTTCCCATCCCTTCCACTTCCCTCCACCTTAAGTGATTCCCTTTCTGAGGAGCCAACAAGCGCTCTTCCTTCCCTTAACTCCAACAATGCTATTCTTGGGCCCTAAAACTCAACGTGGGATTTTTGTAGCTCCTTGCACTTGCACTTTAGGAAAAGAACATAGTGCTTCTATTTAGGAATCTATAAATAGTGGAAAAAACTTAATGGAATAGTAAATTATGTAGTATATCGGCAAAGAACGGGATTACTTTGTAGTTGGCGCATTTCGTTTGGCGTAGTCTACCTTTTCACTTTCTCTATCGGTGAACTTGATTTTTATAGTTTTCTGCGTCAATAGCTGTACGTATGTGTACATGCCGCACACGGAACATTTGAGTAGTAGGAATAGTAAGATACGAGGTAGTAGTAGTAGTAGTAGTAGTAGTAATAGTAGTCGTCGGAGGATTGCACATGGGAAGATGTAGCCAGATGTGCGTATATGGGACTGTAGTAGTAAATAGAAAGCTTTGTCTATCTCTTCCGCTTTCCCCTCACCATCTCTTCTTTTAGTGATCGTATAACTTCTTAACGCTTTCACTTCCAGATATTATGAAGCACAAGGAGGGCTGAGTGAGTGAGATCGATAACACTACCAATCGATGGCCACACCATGCATAGCACCACTCAACTATACTGTAACTCTCTGACATAGACATGTATAGGTACTGCTACGCACGTTTCCTCTTCTTGCCGATATATTTATTCTAAGGCTACAGCAAGGAATGACAGTGGCTATAATGAACATGTGCTGCATGTGCGTGTACAGTTATGTACTGTAGTTGTACTTATGTCACTACATTATAATATACAAGGCTACACATTGTAGACTAGTGCTTTCTCTCGCTCCGCCGCTTTCTCTCTTGTTTCCAGAGGACAATACTAAGAAATGGACTAGTTCTTGTAGATATTCACAGGAATGGCTCTGTGGATGGATTTACCTTTGGAGATTGAGGAGGGAAATGTGTGTCTAATGTACAGACATAGAAATCCACTGACTACTTCTACGTCGCTCCACTAGAAATAGTAAAAAGGAGCAAAGAACACGCGCTCGTTATTTCATAGGCCACATCTCATCTGCCTAATAGTATTATATGGACATGCATGCATGGCCATAGTCCTCTCTAAACTACAGCGGCCTAATGTAATAACGCAATAAAGAAGAAAGGCGAAGGACAGGGCTATAGCTCCTTAATGTTTTCTGTACACATGAAAAGGGTAGAGCTCCTTTTCTGTTGGCCACGTAAATACATAAATAAATAGGGACATGGATGCAGTGCATAATAAAATAATAGATATGCGAACAATAATAACGTGGGATAGGCAACTACAAGCACTATATCCTCCTATGTATGTATTTATGTGCATGTGAATAATTATATTGGAGGTCTGCAGTAACTGGAAACCTTGCCAGTTGTGCTCATAAATTACTGAAGAGGATAGACACTTCCGTTTGAATGCTATAAATATCAGAGAGTGGCATGGCAAGAAAGTGAAAGCCTAGTCATCTGACAAAAGGAGTCTAAGCCAGAGAGAAAGCTATGCACCTACACTCTCACTATGCAGACACACAGGAGAAATATAAAAGGAGCCAAAACAAAACCAAAGTCATTGAAACTTTGAGCAATGAAAATCTCTTTCCATTCAATGGCTCTGGCTTGGCTTCCTTGCCTTCTGCTAAATAGTTTGGCCTGCGCTGCCCTCGCCTCTCCTCGCTCTCACTCCCTCCTGCCCCACAACAACAAACAAAAGTGAATCCCAATGAATTCACTTGGATACATAAAGAAATCCACAAGAGAAAGACAAAAGAAGGAGAGTCGACGAGGACCAACTCTTTGTCTCTTCACTTCATGGACATCTCAGCCTCAGTCCTCGCACTCACACAACAGCCACACAAGAACACACCAGGCAGCCCGAGCCAAAAGTTACCAGCCACCTACCAACAAACTTCTCTGTGCCTCTCACTTCAATATACTCCATATAATTATATACTCTCCCTGCTCAGACCTTGTTTAGATACACATATTGATCCGTCCGTCCTTTTACATTTCATCCTCACAATATCATTCACTATCTCTAGAGCCTCTAAGCTCAAAAGTTCTACCTAGCAATCTTTATTAACTATTTATTTACCTCTGTACTAAGATGCAGATATGCACTAAATTGCATATCTTCAACCAGATTACATTTAAGCACGCCATGACAATTTTCTTATCATGCACGGACTACAAACTTACCCCCAACAAACTAATGCAAACTTTTCTACTGTCTCACAGACGACAGGAAGTCAATGCAATTTTTATAAAACATAAACCATATTGGAATTTAATATAAATATCCGACTATTACTCTATAACTAGGCGAATAAACATCCTGGTACATATATTTATGTGCACATACAGGAAAATTAATTGGAGCCATAATGTGCACTCCTTTTATACAGAGTATAAGGAGATAAGGAACCTACTAGTAATGCCTAGGTAGAAGGCATAACTAGGAAAACAGAGCTACTAACTACATATTATGTGCACCAATTGTGCACTACGATAGTATTTACGAATACTGAATTATGCATAGATTGGTGATAAGCTATCTGCAACATGGTCATATAATTGATATAATATCTGCCTATTGAACAAAACAGGAAAAGGAATTCATATCCCTGCCTCCACACTAATGCACTTAAACTATTTTTGTATGCACATGCTACGACGCAGTTGTTAAGTAAATTACTGTGGAAGTGTGCCTCATAGCTACTTAAATAGTTCCAACGAACCTTTAGGTGAGGACATGCGACGTGTAGCTGAATCTACATAAAAAAGTAGTTAACGAGTGTTAATAATATTCCTTGAGCTGAGAAAGACGGACCTGCTCTGAAAAGACGCTCGACTTTAAACTTGACACAAGTTGACTCAGATGAAAGGAGCAGTGGATTCGAAGGAATTGAAGGGAGAGGGAAAAAGAGGGAAGGCGAGGGCCCGTCACTTAAATAAATACACGCTGTGTGCATTTTACGCAGAGTGTCTACTTCACTACGCTCTCCCTTTGATTCAAATTCTCTCGCTCGTTGCCTACAAACTCTACGCAATTTATATAAGAACTGCTCTATCTACTACAATTTAGCCCCTTTCCTCTATATTATTATCATGTCAACTACATACGTGCACACTTAGTAGAGGTTATACAAGGTCCTTCATAACTATCCCATTCATATCCATACAGACCTAAATTTCCAAAACTACGACCATTTATACAGAATCTTATTATTGTAGATCTTTGAATCTACAATGTTGCCTCAAATATGTTTCTGATTTTAAAATAGAGAAATATTCCTAACCTTTTAATTTCAAGCTACTTTAATTTTCAAAATCAATGTCCAGTAGATTTTTTGATTATGAATTAAAGTAAAAATAGAATTTTACTTCATATTTTGGGGCTCTAAGGATAAATATACTTTTATTTTTTTCTGCTGTAAGATACAAATCAAGAGAGAATTTGCTTTTTTCGAGCAGGTCCGAAGAAAGTTTTCGGACGCGATATGGACAAATGGTTTTGAACTACCCTGTGTGTATTCTAAGCATACAGAAC
>JAAAYG020023458.1:0-13850 GCA_009936455.2 Tomocerus minor | reverse complement strand
AATTATATTGCAAAAACTCTTCTGGTGCATTGAATGAAGATAGGCAGGTTCTTATGGGCATCGTATGATCCTATAGTAAGCTAGTAAACTCCTGAACCATTTAATTGTTGCACAATCCATGTATACTCTGATTCTCTGATATATCGAGAATACTCTCATTAGTTTTGCTACAGACAGCTGAAAAGGTTGTCTTTTCGGATGAGTTGGGTAGGTGCTTCAATTTTAGTATCAGTCATTATAAATAACCACAGTCATCAACTTTCATACATCCACAGCTAAATTAACTATTCTTTATCTGCCCTAATATCTGAATTAACTCCCCGAATACTATATCGTCCTATCTGTGTTAGATTACAACTTGTAGTGTATCACACTTAGTATTGCTTGCATACTTGAAATGTATATCAATTTTTGCTAACCTCAACCTTCACACTCTACGTGTAAGTGTAAGTAGCCTAGCCATTGCATTTACTTGGTTTAGTTTAGCTCTTAGCTTAGAAAGATTAGCCTTATGTATTGAGCTGTTAGTTGTATGACTTGTATCAAGGAGAGAAAACCTTTGCATGCTATAAACTTATCAAGTGGGGTATTTTATACAGAATATCACTAGCATATATCCAAATATCCAATTGCCTTATGTTTAAAGTCTAGTTCTTCTCAAACTCCTATACTAGTTCACGTTCATACAAAACTAAAACTAACTACTGCCACTGGCACTGCCTTTTCCTTTTAGTGTTCATTTGAAAGACTTTTCTGTCTGTTCTGCTGAGCTGACGGACTCATACGCCAGTGTGTGACGTGACATCCGCCTGCCTAATTTACCTTCACCAGATTGTGAAACTTCTTCCTTGCATTCGGAACACCACGATTCGCTCTCCGCATTTCCTTTTCCGTCCCTGCTCTACTGGTAAGTTCAATTTTGAATACCCATTTCTGGGAAAAGGGATTTTAAAGTTTTTATTTGGAAATAAAGGATTCAAGGTCTTTAACCAATTTTCTCAGTAGTATTCGGAACTTACTGCAGTTATAAATTTTGTACACATATTATTGATTATAAATAATACTGTGGAAAATTTCTGTGGAAAGTTTTATATCAAGAAACTCCTTGTATTAGCACTGCAAGGTGAATGATAACATTATTATTCATATTGGTTTGTGAAAGAGCAGGAGGCGTGCAGTGGCATTCTTATTCTTATTGGGCCGGTATTTTACCTGTTATTACTGTAACATATGATTTTGATAACAATTATTTTTTATTGTGATATAATTAGGTCAATCTGTGGCAAGTCTTTAGTGGATCTCACTTCGTCAAGTCTTGTTGGTGTCCACTCCCATTTTTTCCTTCGCTAAACATTCGTTTGGCTGACCATATTGTTTCCATTGAAAATATTTTCCTGAATAGAGGATTTCTATTCCGTAAAACATCAAAATGAACGGCGAATCAAACGGTGTTGCTCACAAGAAGCAACTCATTGCCAGAAATCTCCAAGAAATTTTAGGAGAAGATCGTCTTGATACACTACTGAAAGAAAAAGACCCCAAGGTAATATTCAAATTCCAATAGGAAATAATTCAACATTAAACAAAGTTAAAATTTCTTTCCCCGTCAATATACATCTAATTAAGGGATTTCTAACTTGGGATGAATATTTTCAGTCTGATTTATGAAAATTCTGATAAACATTTGGTGTACTTTTAGATTTACTGGGGAACAGCAACGACGGGAAAACCTCATGTGGCATATTTTGTACCGATGTCTAAAGTAGCAGATTTTTTGAAAGCGGGTTGTGAAGTCACTATTTTATTTGCCGATCTACATGCGTATTTGGACAATATGAAAGCTCCATGGTCTCTTTTAGTATTAAGAACGAAGTACTACGAAGAGGCTATTAAATCAATGTTACTTTCAATTGGAGTATCGTTGGAGAAACTGAAATTCGTGAAAGGCTCAGACTACCAATTCACAAAGTATGTTTTTAAATGCAAATGTTCATGTTCCATTTAAATATGTTAATTATATCTCAATTCATTGGGTCAAAACTAACTTGTGAAATCTTTGCAGAGAATTTACAATGGATGTGTACCGGTTGTCCTCAATGATTACGGAGCATGACTCGAGAAAAGCCGGTGCGGAAGTTGTCAAGCAAGTTGATCACCCGCTTTTGTCTGGGTTATTATACCCAGGGTTGCAAGCATTGGACGAAGAATATCTCAAGTGTGATGCTCAGTTTGGAGGAGTAGATCAAAGGAAAATATTTACCTTCAGTGAGAAGTACCTGCCACAATTAGGATATAAAAAGCGAATACATCTAATGAACCCAATGGGTAAGAGGGATTTTCAATCAATATCAATATTGACGTAATATTTATTTATACGCAAATGCTATATGCCATTAACGTCATTTTTTAATTTAATTTTACAGTGCCCGGTCTAGCTGGAGGTAAGATGTCTTCGTCAGAAGTTGAATCCAAAATTGATTTACTGGATAGCCCTGAGGATGTAAAAAAGAAACTAAAGAAGGCATTCTGCGAACCGGGAAACATCCAAGACAATGGAGTCCTCTCCTTTGTCAAACATGTCCTGTTTCCAATTTTTGGAGAATCTGAACCTTTTAAAATCGAAAGAGAAGAAGCTCACGGTGGTAACATGGAGTTTCCAGACTTTGCTTTGCTGGAAGAGGCCTTCGCTAAAGAGGCATGTTTCTCATACTTATTTAACTGAAATCAAAATATTAGAGAAATGTTGTTTCTCTTATAAATATACATTTTGACCTTTTAAATGTTAATTGTATCAATTCGTACCAATAGGAAGTTCATCCTGGAGATTTAAAGGCTGCTGTTTGCAATTATATTAACCGTCTCTTGGGACCGATTCGGAAGAGATGGAGTGAAAGTAAAGAATTGCAAGATTTAGCTAAAAACGCATATCCTGATATGTCCAAAATTGGTAAGACCTTTTTTCCTGTTTACAGTTTACTTTTGTTTAACAAATTAAAATGGTGAATAAAGCTGTAAATTACCTTTATAGTTCAGGAAGATATTCTCGGACCCCATAAGTTGGACATCCGTGTTGGTAAAATTGTCGAAGTTGAAAAACATCCGGAGGCTGACTCATTATATATCGAAAAAATCGACCTAGGTAATTAATTATCTAATGGCAGCAAACTTGGTTTCTGTTTGTCCGTGGTTTTCTTGTATTACAATAGTATATTTTATAATTTAAAGGTGAAGCAGAGCCACGGACTATTGTCAGTGGATTGGCTAACTACGTCAAAATTGAGGACATGAAAGATAAGATGGTCGTAGTCCTTTGCAATCTTAAGCCAGCCAAATTAAAGGGAATAATGTCTTCTGGAATGGTTCTCTGTGCTTCAAAGTAAGAAAATATAAACTAAATAAAACGTATATCAATTATTTTAACTACTAATAAAATTAGGATATTAAAGATAAATTATTTGTCTTGAAGGGATGACCCCAAGGACGTTGAACCTCTCATCCCACCAAAAGGCTCCGTGGCTGGCGACCGCATATTTTTCGATAACTACGAGTCAGGGACACCTGAAGAAGTCCTCAATCCTAAGAAGAAGATATGGGAGAAACTTCAAGTAGATTTTAAAGTAAATCCGACATGTGTAGCCCAGTGGCAAGGTAATGATATGGTCACCACAAATGGTCCCGTCGCATCATCTAGATTAAATAATGTTCCCATTAGGTAATCAACATACTATTTATTTGACGTATTAAATGTTCATTGCAAGTAATGCGCTAAAATAATTAAGTTACTTACTATGCAATAGTTAGTTTAAGCTATTACCTTTATATCACTCGCTATATAATCTTGTACAATGTTGAATCGGCTTCCAAAAATATTATTATTGAAGCACACAATGACTCAATGTACCTTCCTGCTCATTAATTAATTACTACACCGAGTTTTTGTTCGAAGGTCAGCATGGTTGACCTATTATTTCTCAGCAGGATTGTATGTTCTGTTTACCCAATTTAATATTGTACAATTATATTTCATTTTTTACCATAGTTTAAGCATATCGATAATAAATGCCTACATGTAAATGATTAAGCCGGAGCCTCCGAGACAAAAATATGATAATTAATTGAATGTACATCTTCAGGTTAATTTAACGCAAGATAACATTTGAAGCATTCATGTCGGCAGACATTATAATGTTATTATAAAATACATACCCATGCGAGAAGAGGTTATGTATATCTGTACGCTTCCGTAATGAAACAAAAGAAAAAAGATTTGCTGGATAAACGGGCAAAGAACTTAAGCGCATCCAGTATTCAGAGAAGAAAAAGACAGCTATGTAACTAACTAACTACCGTTTTGTGTACAGATTACAGAATACGTTAATTTATATGTATCATATAACAGCAACAACTTACCTTATAGCCACCAAAGCAAAGACGGCAATAATTATTTAAAGAGTTAGAACGGTAGGTACCTATTTGATATTGGTTTTTAGTTCATAATTTCATAAGGATAGTGTAATTTAATTGTAGCTGTGTGACATGAACCTGGGAATTTAATTTAATGTGTTTTGCTCATATCCTATTTATACAATCCCTTACACATAATTAATTAATACTGGCAAATTGTACTTAGCTTTAGTATGTGTTTCAATTTCATGTTTAGTGAACTAAATAATTATGTGTTGACAGGCATACTATAGGCAGTATATGCAGTAATTTAATTTCCTACACCTACATAATATAAATACACAGTTCATGTTCATGCATTATTTATCAGTATAAACAATAAGGAAAATGAATAAACAATTTGTGATCTTACGTGTAACCTAAAAGAGTAACGGCAATAAATGCTTTCTTTTTTGGTACTTACATCTACATGTAAAATTCATTTACAATTTATTACCCATATACTATTTTGGTTCACATATCCATTATTTGTACCTTTTTTCGGTGGTTGGAATTAAATGTTGACCATTTCAATTGGAAAGCTCTATTTAATTTTTTAAAGTGGATGATACTATTTTAATTTTGGTTTTTCTGCATACACAAAATCATTTATTTTAGTTTTCCAGTTTCTCCTTTGAAGTAAATTGTACAATAACTTATTAAATATAATACATTTGATTTTACACAATTTCTTCGTATCATTTTCTCGATAAATACATGCATGATATTTTCTGAAGTCTAGTCTTGGGGGTAAAAACTGCTAAAGTTCTTTAAAGTTGAGACTTTTAAATAATAAAAAAGCAGAAAACTGCATAAAACGGAAGTAGCCGGTCAAATTAGTGCGCGAAAAACTGAGAAAAAAATCATTTTCAGATAGGTCATTGAACTAAGAATTTTCATAGTGTAGAGAAGTTGAGTCGTATAAACAATGCGTTTTACGCCTTAGTTACAGACAGTCTTTAAAAGTTTGATCGATTTTCACGTTTTTGGTGCGAGACGGGCGAGAATTGAATCCAATTGATTTTCTTTTTACTCTATTGAGATCCTCTCGACTAAATAGGATGTAGTCAGAAGAAGTAAGTAGTTTCAAGTTGTGCCAGGCCGGTAAACTAACATTGCTAAAACTCGTTTTTCCAAAAATTGGCGATTTCTTCTTTGACAAGAGGTTATCTCTGCGCTGAGACTGATGTCGATGCCTCGAAGATTTTGGTTACCGGAAGTTAACGTCGCTTCCAACTCTTTTTACCCTCCGGATCCTCGTTCCATGGTAAGTCTCTCGTAATATTTCCAGAATTATTCCATATACATAAGCCTAAAACGAAAAAGGGCCATTTGGTTTTCATTATACATTTTATTATTTCTCGGATCCCCTCATTCCATTCATTCAGATCGATTTTCTCGATTATCAATTTTGTAAAATTTTTTGCCCCACTACGAGTTTCTTCCAGCTTGTCTCTAAAAAATTCAAATAGAAAATTCAGGCAATTCAATAGTCCTCGTAATTTGCTGTCTTTGCTTTGTTCTGTATATAACAGAAAATAGCCACCAACAATCCGTCATCATTTTTAAGATTTTCGCTTGCTTGCCTAAAAATATGTTATGCCACTAAGCCATTAAGTGTTATCCATTGTACTCCTATCAGTCAGCAGTGACACAATTTACAATTTTACTGTGGAACATTACGGAGGTAACCATACAATATATAGCCAAAGTTCAGCAAAGGTTTTAAAAGCTTGTAAATACGAATTAATTAGCCAAAATTCCATGCACCCTCAGAGAAACATTTGTCTCTCGCCCATTAAACATTTCATGCATTGGAATGTAGATAAAAAAGTCAAAAATGTATCCTTTGGGTTTGGATTATTAAGAGAATTTTTTGTCTGTTATTTGCTACTCATTCTTTTAGGGCTAGGTAGACAAAGAGACAACGTGGTGCATACATTCTTGTTAAATCATCTTTATTCTCACATGAAGCATCTAATTGCATTTGTAAGTGAATCCATATGGAGAAGTTGCACATTGTGTAACTGGCATAAATAGTGTTGCGTGATTTTATATGCGATGGAACCTTCTTGGAGTCAGCCCATGTGCTTTTGCTGTGCTCTTGTTGGAAAGTACTTGCATAGATTATCATATCACATCTACTGCAGAATATAAACTAGTGCACGCTGCCACTGCCACATATAGGAAATGTGTAACTGTATAAAGTTTTCCATTCTGCAACAACCATTCTAAAGTTACATAGAGAGCAACTTTTTTGTTTGAGCACGAGTACAAAGAGAGATAGGCAAAGCTGAGGCTGATTAGCATTAGCGTCCTACGTGTTTGGAAACATAACCTTCATCAGTAAGTTAGTTGTCCTCGTCTCGTCGATTTATACCTATAGTGGTCATACTTCACATTAAATTAGCAAAAATAATAATAGAGAGGTAGTAGCCCAATAATAGTCTGTACTCCGCAGTAGGTTATGAATGCAAATGTTAAGTTATTACAAATATTCAAAGGTTTTGTTAATAGGTATACCTAGGTAGTCTAAAATAATTTCGTTTAACATTTTGAGTACTGTGTTATTTTCTGTTTACTATTAGGCTAACTGATTTGCAAATGTAAACTAAGTAACTGATTGTATTTACTTTATAGCCTGTACTAGTTATTGTGTATTATGTATATGAAAATTTCGCAGCTCACTCGTGAATGGATCCATTGATTCTGTGGCAGTCCTGTTCGTTTGTTTGTATATCTATAGTCAAGCAAAGCATCCCGACGGGATAGCTATCAGCTACCACACACAGAATTACTCGTATCTCACCATTTGTGCTAAGAGTTACAAAGTTACATATATCTTAAGTATTCATTCATGTAAGTCTGTTCAGGAAATTGAGTGCGTAGTTTCGTTAAATATCTGTAGTGTTGCTCTTCTTACTTTGGATAGTGGGAAAAGGCTGGGAAGGCGAGAGAAAATTTCTATGCAGTTTCTTTCACTATGTCTCTGTTTAAATATTTAGTGCATATAAATAAACATATGTAATTGTATGTGGAGGAGATTAGGAAGATTTTATGAAGAGTCTCTCTTCCAGTCTGCTATAAGCTCTGACATTGAGTGAAAGAGTGCAAGTGAGTGAGATGAACTATCCCTAAGTACAAGAACGCAGAACCTTAGTTTCAGGATTCGGAACATACTGTTTGTATTTTGTAGCGTAATAAGATAAAAATAGGTTTTCCTGTGTCTTCCTAAAAGCAGTAGCTATACGTGTAGGTACATAGTAGAGAAAAAACATTTACAAGTTCAGTTTCTACGTGATATAGAGCATAGCTCTTCTTCTTGCTTCCTTCTCTCTCCTTCTTTGCTTAAAAGCCAACTCTTGTGCTCTGTTTCGATCCGAATCCGAATTTCGGAGAGAGTTGTGCTTTCCTAGTATTCACAATGTCAGAGATAAGACGACCGAAACCGAAGCAGTGCCAGTGCCACTGACAAACAATGATAGTACACTGGGAAATTATGAATCTGCCAGCGAAACTGGAAAAGAGTATGTGTGCAGATTGCACATTGTAGGTTTCCTCTCTTAATTACATCTTCCACTAAATTCTAGTTTATAAATATGTGTTTTGTGTTGTTTCTCAGTACGTAGACGATTGGAGTTCTAAGAGAAAACGATTTGCGAACGAAACGACAACAAGAGGATACAAGTCATCAAGAGAGTTCTTTCCTTTGGGCAACATGAGAAGAGGAGGTGGTGGTGGTGGTGGCTACAACCACAATATGCACAATCATCCTCCGCATCATAACCGAGGTGGTGGGGGTGACCGTGGCTCTGGGTCGAGAAATCGGGCATTCGCCCAAAATTCGCAACAGCCTGTTCAAATGGGTCCGTATGTGCCAGGGTCACGTCCGAACCCTTTCCCCCTACCGCAACAGCATTACCAACCACTTCCTGTGCAACCCGCAGTTTCTCAACCTCCTGCCAACAACTATACACCTGTCACTGTTAGTGATATGCCGCCCGTGGGTGAGGATCTCTTATTTTATCTATTAGCACACAAATTAGCAACAGAAAATTACTGCGCACTAAGCGTTCATTCATCCCAATTCCATTTTCATGGAATAATTTACAATTTTCAAGGCTATCATCTCTTTATTAAGCCTGTTTAATATAATGAACCATAAAGCCTGTTATTTGGTTCGCAATAGTTTGGGCGAAATTAATACTGAGATCTATTTTCCATTTCCAGAAACCGTAGTAGCTCGTCTGGAGACAGCTTGTCGTCTCCTCCATGGAATCGGTGGGAATAATACAAGAAGTGAGTTGCTTACTAATCAACTGTATCTGTTTATTTATGCAATTCGATTAATAGCGTGTCCAGTTTACGAAATGGTTGGTATTTAATTGACTTAAATCTAATATTTTGGTTTGCAGTTAATGAAATTTCCCATGAGATACAAATTCTATCGGAAGATCTTAGACGAGTCGGACCACACCTTGAAACAACTTATCCAGGTAACCAGATTTTATAACCAGAATCGAATACAATTATAACATAACGCGACAATATTACAAGAAATCATGACATCTGTTTTACAATACTATAAAACAAAATTTTTACTTATGTGCATATATACTATAATCGGTGATTTCTTTACAGATGTTCTTGATAGAGTAATGTCATCAATGAGAGACGCTTCATCCATGCCTAGTCTACCGCCGTCCCTTCGCTTGGCGATTTTTGAGTTGGTAGAATTAAGGGCTTCCAAATGGATGCTCCCAAGTGACAGTTCCAATTACTATCGTCAGCGTCGGAATCTCAACGTGAGTGCTTTAGGACATTTTCCTGTTTTTTCTTGCAAGGAAAATTTTCAAAACAAGTAAAGACTAGTAAATGAACATTGTGTACCAATTATCTGCATGCAATCAATTGATTATTTTTAGGATCCAGGAGATATTTCAGAAGAGGGATCAGCTAACACTGGACACTACCCCAGAGCCAGTGGGACTATTAGCAAACCTGAACCAATGTATAATACTATTAGCTCACCGAAAACTTCCCCACTTCCTCCCAATCCAATCAACGTTGGAGTAGCTAACAAAACATACAGAGAAGAAATTCTAATTAAAAATTCTGATTCTGGCAAAGGTAATCAATCTGAGCAACTGCTTTAATTTCACAATTTTTTAAGCAATTTTTAGACAATTCAGTATATACTTTATTTGAGTTATGTAAGTATTAATTCGGAGGGGAAAAAGTTGGGTACGATATGATTTCTTCGCATTTTATTCGATTGCGATATTTTGCCATCAATTTGCGCACCTCCTCCGTTTCCTATAGCTTAGAATTTATAAAATAAGCCTCTTTTATCGCTGTGTGCAAAAGTTCGTGGATTCTGGTAAAATTGGCATTACATAAAAATCTGTGTGTATAGTCATGGGAGTACGCGGGAAGCGTTGTCACTTAATTGAAGCCCTTTCTGATAGTATTATCTCGTTCGAAAAAGGTTTGTTTTGATTTGATTCCAGACATACGTACATTTAGTACTAACTAATGAGTGCTTACCATAATCATGAGTTTTGGCCACTTTGGCTGATTGATTGACAGTCAGTACCTGCTCAGTACTGTTGTGTCTTTTTGCCATAACTGTAGATTTTTGTTTTACTTAACTGTAGGATTTGGTTTGTTTTTAATAAAATGCTAGCTATTGCGTAGATGTTTGGAAGCACGTTTCGGATTACTACAACATTACACCACTTAACTCCCTACGTACATTTTACAGTAATTTTCTACAGTAAATATCACTGCAGAACTTTACATTGTACATTTCATCCAGTTTTTTCTCATATAATTTTCAATTCTAACCTCTGTACTATGTACACAATTTAGTGACTTCTGAGACTACAAAATAATAAACTTCCTGACTAAATTCTTCCTAACCATGAATCATGAATTAAATCCCAAAATTAATTAGGAACATGACATACATTGGTAAGTAGAATTCAGTTTGTAACCCCCAAACTAGCATTTAGCGGTTGATGTGCGTGTGCAGTAGTCATAAATACTTTTTAGAATAGAATACGAATAGAATATCAACGAGCACACAATAATAATTACCATTTTTTATTTCAGTTGCTCCTACGGCTAAAGAACGGGTTTTGTCTATTAATGGATATTCTCAACAATCAATAAAGTATGTAATAATGTTTTAATATTTTTAACTACTAATATGGAGTAGGTTGTTGTGTCGGATGATTAATAAATGATTTGTAATTCAATGAAGAACAATTTTTTATGCAGTATGGCCAAACAATTAATTCAGGAAACGATAACTCGAAATGCGTCCCCTGTTTTTGATGGTCTTCCTATCGGTGACTACAATGCTGAGGGAGATTCAGATGTAGAGGCAGTTGCAAGTGCTATGAAAAAAATGCATATGAATATGCACACTGGGAAATCAGAAGATGAAGACTCACATTTCAATTATACTGTTACATTAGGTGCAGAGGATGTTATAAAAATATCAGGCAAAAACCTACAGTATGTACAGGTAAAAAAATTTTAAATAGCAAAATATTTTGGAACAATTTACTTAGTTGGGAACATGGAAATATTTTTATTCAATATTTTCTCCATTATCATTGTGGTGGTCATTCAACTCCCCACTAAAAAAATTCCACTTTAAAATTGAAAAGTGTTTTAGTTTTTCTGAAATCCCAATTAGATCAATTGTTGGAATTTTCATGTAAATGTGAAACTAAAATTTTGTGGTGGGACAGGAAGCGAAACTTGCTTTGGACGATTATTTCTCGCAAAAGTATCCGAATCTTTTTTATTCTAACAGTATGGGTGAAGACGAAGTAGAGATGGTACAACTAGGTAAGTGAAAACCATTTGAAATTAAACTAATTTTTGATTCAAGCCTATTGCTAATGTTTGAAAACGCTATCAATTAGCTCCTCGTTATGATCGAGCTACTCTCTTGAGCTTATCTGTGGTAGAAACAGCAGCACCTGACTTTTCACATTTGGACCCAGAAGTGCGCTCCACAATTGTTCTTCAGGTAAAGCTTGTTAGTTGCTTGGATAATGAGCTTAATGTAGTAGAAAAAATAGAAGCTGCAGAGGACATCGTATAAAAGAGATTCAAGATATAGTAAATTTGATTAAAAGTCTCCGTTTTTCATATTGTGACAGAATGATTGATATTTTTTGTATTTTTCGAGCAGGAACGACGAAAGTTTGATGTTCAACAGTTGATAAGCCGAAACAGTACTAAGGAGGATGCTAACCCTGTGGAAATTGTACCTGGTTAACCATATGTAGCAAATTATTCCAAAAATTGCTATTCAAGGCCCATTTCGTGTGATTCACCCACAACCTGCACCTATTTACAAGAGTCTAATTACTTTTATTGATAAAATCAACGTAGGAAGAAAGAAGGGAAAAAACTCTGAATGTCTCAACAACTTTTACTCACAACTTACACCTCAATGCAATCTATCTTCAGCCTAAAGTTAATACTATTATTTGTATTTTCCTTTCTTCCTTTTCTTTTCTCTCTTTCGTGCATGTTTTTGCAGATTAATCTATTGAGATGTTTATTTAGGTACGAGGTAAATCTGTTATTGAAAAAGACTTGGTTTTCTGAATTTTGTATCAGATTTCGTATTTCTAAGACTGAGTGAAAGCTCACGGAAGACAAAACAAATGGAATTTTGTGCTGCTAAGTTTAATCATTACGTCAAATTCAAAAATCTGACAAAAATTACATAAGAATAACTCGGAATAGGCTGCTACCAGAAAAGTATACCTTAAAAATATGTACTTCATAATTAAATACAGATCAACTAATTAATATGTAATAGTGATTGGCTAGTTGCTACTATATTTATATTCTATATGCTGGGTCTCTTACATAATAGTGAATCAATAAATCGAATAATTGTAGTTACTCGATTTTATAACAATATAACAATAATGTTAGTGCTTTCAGATATATTATACAGATGAAAATGGCCAAAATAAGTAATTAAATACTGCTACTTATAGCTATTGTCTATAATAACTGTGTTGCAGTTGTCCTAATTGCCGTCTACCGTGTTTTAATGTTAAATTAATTAGGTATGTAGTTGTAGCTCAACAAATACGAGACATATTTACGCATACGATTAATTTAGGTACCTATATACCTTCGTGTAAAAGCATTTATACAAGTTAATATTACAGAAAATCAATTAATTACTTAATTACTATAACTGAAATCACATTGTACGTTCTTATTACCTCAAAGCGTGTTAATATAAAACAAGAAAGGCCTTTATTTAGCACTACAATATATTTAATCGTAAATAGTTCACAAAAACCTTACCTTCCTTTTGTCCTCTTCACAAAAGAGATGCCAAAAAATGTAATTCGAGTGCCATTCATGTATGGGTGCTTTAAAGTTCAGATTATTACAGACGCAGATAAAAAATGTAGCTATTATTATCGTTAAAGTTAAACTATATAGAAGTATATAAGTTGTCATATAAATAATTTTCGACAAAACTAATTGTCTATTCTGTTGTAAAGATTACTACAGAGTAAATCTCTTATTATACTGCATACAATGAATATTAATGAATGTATCTTGTATGTTATTGTGTGATGTACTGTGCGTAGTACACAAAAAGAATTTCAGACAGAAAGTAATAAAAGATCAAAAGAAAAAATGCTTTATTTATTCCTCTTTTAATTTTCCACATGATTTCATTTCAATGCCAATGCTTATGAGCCAATTTAACCAAGAGACCTTTGAGGTTGCCTTTTCATGAAATCTAAGATTCCGGAAAATATATTTTGCCCCATGCCCGAAGACGGGCAATTCCTCCATCAGGTGACATGGCTATTCGAATGTGTGTAACTGCTTTACCCCAATCCAGAGAGATAACGTTGAAGATGTGGTTTTGATTCGGTCCAAGCTGAGAATAAATTAAAATACATCAGAAAAGTCAAAAAAATTATATTTAGAACATTAATTAATTTATCTTTCATAATACACGATGAAAATTAACCTTTTTCAGAGGAAGAATTGTGTGCCAGGGTTCCTGGTCATGATTTAAAATGTCTTCTTCCTTGTTCATCTCTTCCTCTGTCAAGAAGCAACCTTCGATTTTGCACGAGTCAGGATAATTTCCCTGTTTTCCATTAAATCCCGATTCATGAATTTATGAATATTAAAGATCTACAGTCTCCCATTAATAAATTTCAATATTTTTGACGAATGTCTAATATCTTAGAGATTTAGACGCATAGTTTAAGAATACAAAAGTTTCTCACGATAAATCGCGTCGTTGTCACTTCTATTTTGTGAATCACTCCTGGAACACCTAAGCGATAGGCTGCCCATTCAGATCCAGGAATATGCAATATCCCATGAGCATC
>JAAAYG020023447.1:0-17767 GCA_009936455.2 Tomocerus minor | reverse complement strand
ACATGATATTTCGGTGTTGAAGAGAGCATTAAGTATTCCATTTTCGTTTTCCCTACCAAATAACTAAACTAGTTGGATGACTAGACATTAAAGATTCATTTAAGACTCAACCTCATTTAAGAGTGGAATGTCAAATTAAACATAACGAAAATCTAATTTTTTATCCCACTTTTGAAAATAACTAAGAACTAAGTAAAATTAATTTTTAGACATCAAAATTGGAAGGAAAAATTTTGCGGAGATGTAAGGTTCAGTTTAGTGTACGGAAATGAACACTCGTTAAAATTGAGATTTAGTGTTCATTTTAGTGTATTTGTACCGTACCTTAGTTTGAACACAAAGTGAAAGTTCGTCACGCGGGGTAACTTTGTCTGGGAAATTTAAATTTAAGGTTTATGTTCAGTTTTAACGTAAATTACCTTAAAACGCAAGGTACCTATTGTCTTTACTCGGACGTTTTTTGATGAATGGCACTACACCGTCGCAGAACCCGGGCTGTGTATATGTTTGTTGCTAATTATTCCTCTCTTTTGTTGATTTAAAGCTTCTGAGTTTTTCAGTGTTTTAATAAATCCAAAAAACTAATATTGGAATTTAAAAAGTGAAATTATTCAGTTACCTATATGAATTGCGTTTTTTGACGAAGGATGACTCTAATGGTGAAGTAGTCCCCTGTTATTTTTTTATTTAAACGTTATGGATACACGCACAATGATAGCTGCGACGTGAGAAAACTCAAGTGGTTGTCGAAGTTGTGAAAATTATTTCCAGATGTCACTCATAAGTTTGCAGACTTTAACTTCGCTCTCTGCAGTCAATTTATATTGAATATTTTGGATTTTTTGCCATTATTTCGGCGTTCTCAGCGAAACGGGATATTTCATTAATATCTCTATTAGGAAGTGAAGCAGCAGATGTATCTGAAGGATTCCAATGTTATATGAGGTGTAAAATCAACCAGATTTCGGCTTATTGGCAATAAACCTCCAAAGTTGTTTTCATCACCCTTTCAACATCCTTTCGGCCAGCTGTAGCTCTCTTCTATCTGAAATGCATTTTGTAGGTTTTCCATTATCTTTTTGTTCATTAAAAACGAGGCAATCAGGACGTCTGCCCTTTCTTTTGATTGGAATGGTGACTATGAGTATATACACCTTTCCAACTCAAAGCTTGCTAGCTGTATTATTTCTGGGGTGACCAATTCATTTTTGGATATCAACTGAATCACTACTTTCGGGATGTCTAGTTGTGAACCAACCGCTGACCATATACTTCGACAAATTCTTCTTCGTTGGACAATAGGTACGACAATAGGGAACTGATCCTGCCCGCAAATCAGGCATTTGGTCACCAAGTGAGAACGTGTGAATACAATTACATTGCGATTACACGCGAATTATTTCATGAAGTCAACCACACACAATAGACCAGCGAATTTGACAATTTTCGATTGTCGGGCATTGTCAATTGACACAAAAAGAAATGCATTAAATTATTGAATTTCTGACTCATGTTATTATTTTAAACTGTTATTAAAAGTTTTAATTTCCGCAGTGCTCTTAAAGTCTATTTGATGATCTTGTAGGAACGAATAGATCATTTGTTAGTGTTCTTCCAAATTAGAGTATTCTCCTGCTGTCTCTCTAAAATTCCTTCCTTTACATTTGTACCATGGATTTGCCTTCTCCGTTGCATGAGTACTGTTCGGTAGAATATTTCTACATTTAGCGAAAGTTTCCAAAGCTTAACATTCTGGACATTCAAAATGTCAGGTATATCAGGCTTTTTAACTGAAATTATGCGTTCAGTAATAATTGGCTTAGTGGTTTTTCATTTATATTGTACATTTTTCTTGCAAATTTATACGTTTATTTAGTACTACGTATTACTTTGTGTTTGACGTTGATTTGCTAATTCTTTAAATCTTCCATTTTCAAGTCAAACATTATCATCATTTTCTGTTCAGTCAATTAAAAAATCAGCGTCTTTATCAAACGTTTTTGAATGTATCTCATTTTGATCGGTATTTGTTCTATCACTGATATCATGGATATCCTGAAGCGGGAGATTAAGATCTCCCTTTAGAAATTTTTCTCTTAAGGCAATTACATGCAATCCATATTCGTGATGGCTGGTAGCTTTACTTATTGTACACTGTTTGACCATCCGTTACCAGTTGCAGTAGCGCTTGTAGGTGTAAAATTGGTAGAAGTACTAAATATAGGGATTCCGTTTTCGAGGAACGTGGAATTCTCCAGGGACGTAATGAAATGGTCTCTGCAAAGGCAAATTGCATGGCTCGATTTCTGTTGCACACATATGGCCCTTTCATGGCATTTGACCAAAAAGGTAGATTTTTGAATTCGTGTGGGTATCTTACAATGTCATGTGGTGTCAATATTGTCCCATCTATTACAAATAAAATTGCCATTTAACAATTAAAATAATACTATTTAATTTCTTACTCAGGTGGTCTCCTGTAGTAAGATCATAAACGTAGAAAACAAAGCACCTCTGTTGTAGGAATTTTACAAATCGAATTATGTCTCAATAAAGGAACAGCAGGCAATGCATGGTTTACATTTACAGCGATTGTGGATATAAAACTGAAAAAAAGAATTATCAACATATAATAAACGTAAACATCTATTTCGATTCAGCATCTTTATTAATTTATCTTTTTAGAGACAAAATATTGCATTAATTTTAATCCCAAATGTTAACAGTGTAATTAAAAATCGTTTTGTAAATTTCAGATAAAATACAAAAAAAGATTACCAAAAATGAAAAATCGGATTGATAAATACTGAACACATTATTTGGATTAATGGAGCCGGGAACAATTATTTTCCATTGACTTGGATCACTGAAGGAGTTGCTGTAGCTTAAGTAACTGAATGTTTGACCATGTAAGTGACACAGTGATCAAGGAAGATATAGTATGTGATTTAGTTTGCGTGTATGTAGGAAAACCGATGTGGATTTGATGGGAGTAGTTTTATTTAAATAAGTGGAATTCTTACATAATATTGAAATATACCCTGTTAATCCATCCATGCAATACACACAACTGTCAACTATGTCAAGTATAAATACCTACACGTGTTCATAATGCTATTACACAAAGATCTGTCTATGTATGCAGCCCATTTTTCCTTCCTCATTCCTAGAATGACCCAACCGACAATTCCTACGACTTGGCCTCCGTATATAAATCTGACCCAAATACCTAAGAAGGCAGTTAATTCGTCTTTCCGCTCTACACACAGTAGGTCTTCTTCTTCAGTTCTACACACATTCGGTCCTTTGGACAAACATACACATCCACGATCCCAAACATGTAGTCCTTGAAGTCCACGGCCCTTGGGGCCTTCACCGATCTCTTTTTTTTGTACCACACAACCTGTCAATAAATACACACAAATTGTCACTGTCATCTACAAACACCTTCAGTCTAATTCTAATTCAGTCTAATCATTTATTCATTACCAGGCAACATAGATACCGTTAAGTATACCCGAATTAGGGATACAACAATATCATTCAATTCCCAGTTTCTGTGATAACAAAGTCATAATCCCTAATTACAGTTTCTTGCGGTTGTGGACACTGACTGGACATGGAACTTGAGCGTGGTAGGCCATTAAGTTTCAGCCTACTCTTTATCATCATCGTTAAATGTTTCAGCTTAGACATTTGATTAGTTCTTAAGGACGGGCTGTACTATCTACTGGAATTTATATGAACCACAACTGTATTGGCTCACTCACTCAGGCAGAATTGTGTAAAATTGCGCTTTATTATTGGACAATTAACTGTCAAAGTGTTGACGTCCAAATTTTCTAAATTATTTTTTGAAAATTCGGCAATTTTTTGGTCGAAATTTTAGCAAAAGGCAGCATTATGGCCTGCGTGGATTCCTAATCGTCATTTTTAATGTGCATATATGACCTGATTGACCCAAAACTATTAGAGTTCTGTATAGAAAGTTGAAATAGTAAAACCAATGCATTAGGTTTTAATGGAGGCCTCTCTTAATGATGATGTATAACGATAATTGCTCAATAACGATAACATTTAACTGCATAAGATGTAAATTACTTGGTTATCTTTGTTTTAATGGAATGAAGGCTACTAATGAAAGCCTACAATGGGTTAAAGTTTGTGATTGTTGTTCTCAATGGGTCGAGATTCATAAAATAGTAAAGAAAAATTTGGAAAAAAGGTGGAATATTGAAAATAAATATAATTTGAAATGAATGCCAAAGCATTTATGGCAATCTTATGTATCTTTATCGGATGCGTTTGTAATGGGATCTTCCTGGAACTCCTGGTAAAGTAAGACCATTCTATTTTCAATTATGCCTATCTATACATTATACTTGTATCTGCTGAACATGTACATAGAATCAATATTTAAATCTTAGACAAGATGCTAGAATTGGAACTTTGCGCAATTTCTTCTAATCAGTATCGAAGGCTTTTTATGATTATGTGTCATAAATATTTTTGTTGTATTAAAAGTTAAAATAGTGTGTGATTTGATTTTAATTCCAATGAGTACATTACATTGGTGATATTTTTCTTTTTCGTCAGTACCACAACCAACATTTCTTTCAATTTCAATATACCAGTCACTCTCCTTTTAATTTTCCGATCTGTTAGTACTTTCGTAAAAATATTTTTTATGAATATATATATTAATAATTGTTTGTCTTATGCAAATGTATGCTTAAAAGTATAAGTAGGTAGGTAGGTACTTATGAATATTTTAAATTCTCATGTACAGGGTTCTCTTATGGCTAATATGATATTGGGGATGATTCTTGTCGGTAAATTGTACAAGAATTTGCAATACATATCCGTATTCATAATTTCCGTTGGTATTGTCGCATGTACCATAGCCTCTGCAAAAAATATCGGCGGCGGTGTGAGTGCCATAAAAAATTGCCATTATTAGCCAACTTGGAAATATTTAATTTATTTTTATTTTTTATAGAATGCCAATATTCACGTTACGAACGGGTACTTCTCAGAATATTTTTGGTTTCTCACAGGTAATTGATTTGGCAGGAGTCTTTGCCCTTAAAAATAAAATAATCGTAAAATCATAATTATTAGAGTCAAATTATGTACGTAAATAAATAATACAATTTGTTTGAAGGAATTATGATATTAATTGCCGGTTTGCTTGCAACGGGTTGTATGGGAATATACCAAGAGATTTTATTCAGTAAATATGGAAAACATCCTAGAGAAGCTCTTTTCTTTACGGTAAACTACTAAGTTTTACTTCCTTGTTATCATATTTTTAGAATTTATTAAAGTAAAAATAATTTCATAATTGCCTACATATTTTCATTAGCATTGTCTGCCACTTCCATGCTATTTCTTGTTATATTCCGATTTGGCTGCACGTATGGCCATAGTTAACAATTCTGCAGCAATTAACATTTTTGGTGTTTGGATGCCTTCCATGTGGTGCTATTTAATTGGAAACGTTCTAACCCAGTGAGTCCTTTCTGATTTGTACACGAATCCAACATTTTTAATTTGTCGAAATATTAATTAGTATCCAAATAAATGCAAATACATCTACGAAGTGTTTTAATGTATCAATATTTAAATTTTATTATTTTTAAATTTCTGTTTGTAGGTGGGTATGCAACAATTCAGTGTACGTTCTGACAGCTGAATGTACATCATTGACTGTCACCTTAGTGGTTACTCTACGGAAATTTTTAAGTCTAATGTTTTCAGTTTATTATTTTGGGAATCCATTTACAGCGTATCATTGGTTAGGTACATTTTGTGTTGTCTTTGGAACGGCGATGTATTCAGATTTAATACCAGCGCATCGCCTATGGACACTAGCAAAGAAAATGAATTGATTGCAGAATTTTAAATATTTATCACTGCAATTAATATTATTGTGTTTTAGAATTGCATGTAGGCATGCTAAGTCATTCTAAATATTTTGATCATGTACAATTTAATCAAAATGAATTCTGTAAAATGGAATCATTGGCTGCAATAACAATAGCATGGCATTTCGACTTACAATTTATTTATTTTTACATTTAGAAATTTTTTATTTACGTATTTATGTAGTCTGTTACAATCCAATTTCATGCAACTTTATTATATTATTGTTAAAACTATGTTATTAAAATTTCCATCCACATCATCCGTTAGGGTGATTACCGGATGATATTATTTTATTTATTAGCTTCAACGAGCGACGGAGGGACTAGTTATAAGATGCACGTGGCAGTAACAGAACAAACGTTGGTCTTATTTCCTATTGTACACAAAATCCATATATAATTCTGTAGAGTGGAAATATATTTTTTGAAGTTCTTTAAAACAATGGCTAACAAATGCACAATTTTTTTTGCCGAAAAATATTTTTCAATAAAAATAACAGGACAAAATTAAGGTGCGACAAAGCCTGAACAAATATAAAATATCGTGCTGATATTTGAGTTTATGGAATGTTAGCCCCCTAGAAGGATTGTTTCTCCAACACGTTTTACTCTTGGTGAAATTTCGGGTTTTGGAATGGTCCAACCATCTCGTATGAAACGCTTTCATGTTTTCTGTTATTTAATTTCTTGATTGGTTGACCATAAGAGGACTTTGGATTCCAGTGAGAGTCATTAAGGAGTCCGTTGAGACAGGAACTTACGAGAATAAGGACAGAATTATTGCATTCCGAAATCCATGGCTGAGGGTATTGGAAAAAAGTCTGTATACAAATCAATGATTTTGTAAATCTTTTGAATCGGCAACAGGGTTGTATATTGTCCGGATGAAATTCAATTTTATAATTTTATCCATCCATAAAAACCACTTGGATAAAATTGGATTGGATGAAATTCCATGTTAATTACTATTTCATCCGGCCAAAACACAAAATTAAGGTGGATTGGAAAACCAATTTCATCCAAATTTGACTAACCCCTTCATTTTATCCACCGCAACCCTGATCAACAACCGGTCTTCAAATAGAAGCCGACCCAAGGAAGACCACCAAAGACGAAACAATATTTTTCCAGTCTCCCAGTAAAAATTTCTACTTTCCTCACCTGCACGGGAGCAGATCTCCGTTTCTTGGTTAAATTAAAACCGCATTGTCCTTCAAGCAAATATTTTTATCAAATGTTTTGATGAGTATAATTTATTATTCATCAAGCGTTCAGAAACAAGTAACTCTAGCTGATAATTTACTAATTCCGATTTTATTAAAATGCAAAACTTAATTTGACTAACTTTTTGGTTGACTTTTTGGGTGGTATTGACGTTCTAATAACATTTCGAGGTATTTAGTAAGCTGTGCTGGCTGCCGTGCATGATAAAACTATGTGCTTTCTTTCCTAACTTCACTTTTCATGTAGAACTTGAACAGTTTTGGGTCATTTTGGTCAAAATGAAACTTAATGAAAATAAAATATAGATCGACGCAGGTCAGAAAGCGTGAAAGCTGCCTAGCTGTTGTTAAAATTGGACCACGAACAACAAGTGTGCGACGTTTTACATTTATCACTCTTTAACGCGCGAACGTTTTCCCGCGGATATTGAATCTTTAGTTTTTGAGAATTTCAGTACCTACCCAAAGATATTTACAAATCTTCCACCCAGTCCCCAACAATTCATTGTCAGCAAATGACACAAGTTTTATTCCAAAGAACAAAATATCGACAAAATAAAAGCTGGTAAATTGTCAGTTGCGGTTTCCTAATAAATGTTAAGAAAGTCCAATGTATATAATAATTTGACGCATCCTTTTTATATTTAGTTAAATCTTAGTATCTTGTAAATTCTTCAGGTATTCGTTGGATTATTTAAATAGGTTCCTGGAAAATATTTTAAAAGCACACACTAATATTCTTGAATGCAATGGTAATAGTAGGGTTCAAAGCTTATAAGATTAATCCAATTCTTGAAAAATTCTTGAAAAGTTTACAACATTAGCAATATTATATTACAGTTTAACAGGATATCCCGCGTGACCAACACCTGCAACACCACTAAGGTTTTTCAAGGTTAATATATTGGAGAAGACATTTCATTATTTCAAGATCGAAAATAGGTTGGCAGTTTTAGAAATCCTTGTTTCATATTCGATGGAAGGAAAATAATTCTCGCGGCACCAGTCGGTAATAAAACTTTCTAAAATAATTTCTTTTACATTTAATCATAATTCAAGTTTTGTGCATTCAGTGAATTCTGTTTCTAAAATAATTTAGGGAAGAAGAAATGGATTTTAAAGAAATTTAATGAACAACACAATACGTATACGTATGTGATATTTGTGGCAAGTGATTTAAAAATTATACATATCTTAATGGCCATTTGAGAGTTCACACTGCACTGGTGAAAAGCCGATTGAGTGCAACATATGTGGTAAACCCCTTTCGAGTAAAAGCAGTTTGAAAGATCACTTGCGAACTCACGCAGGAGAAAAACCGTTTGAATTTGCGGAAAATCTTTTTCATTAGAAGAAAGTTTAAAAATGCATTTGAGAAAGCATACAGGTGAAAGGCCTTTTAGGTGTGACATTTGTGGGAAACAGTTTAAGACTACGGGTGGCTTGAAAGGTCATTTGAGAAGACATGTTGACGGAAGGACTTTTGAATGTAAAATTTGCGGCGAACAGATAGGACGATATAATTATGCAGTCCACTTGAAAACGCACACAGAAGAAAAGCCTTACGTATGTGATATTTGTGGCAAGGGATTTAAAAAATTTACGAAACTTAAGGACCATTTGAGAGTTCACACTGGAGAAAAGCCGGTTGAATGCAATATTTGTGGTAGACCCCTTTCGAGTAAAGGTATTTTAAAAGAACACTTGCGAACTCACACAGGAGAAAAACCGTTTGAATGTGACATTTGCGGCAAGCATTTTTCATTCAAAAAAACTTTAAAAAAGCACATAAGAATTCACTTGGGAGATAAACCTTTTGAATGCGAAGTTTGCGGTAAAGTTTTCATATCAAAGACTGAATTGGACCTTCATCTACGAATTCATACAGGAGAAAAGCCTTTTGAATGTGACATCTGTGGTCAACAATTTAGAATATCTAATAGTTTAAAATGCCACCTAAATACTCACGCCGGAAAAAAGGATTTCAAATGCGAAATTTGTGACAAACGCTTCGCAACAACTACTAAATTAAAATATCACTTACGGACTCACACTAAAGATACACCTTTTAAATGTGACGTTTGTGGACGACCATTTCCAACAAATCAAAATTTAAAACGTCATTTGTTAACTCACACAGAAGAAAAACTTTTTCAGTGCAGCAAGTGTGAAAAAAAGTTCAAAGTTAGCGAAGGCTTAAAACGTCACTCAAAGACTGTCCATTCTGAAGACACTGATTTGAAGTGTAACATTTGTGGAAAATTTCTTGCTACATCAGAAAATTTAAATTATCATCTGAAAATTCACAGCGGGGAAAAGCCTTTTCAATGTGCTATCTGCGGGAAAGATTTCAGAACGTCCCGTCAATTGAAAAAGCATTCAAGTGTCCACAATGAAGAAAGGCCTTTTGAATGCGGCATTTGTGCCAAGGATTTTGTTGACATTGGTGGCTTGAAAAGTCATTTGAGGATTCATAATAAGTCTTTTGAATGTAAAATTTGCGGTAAATTATTTACAAATTCATCTAATTTAATAACTCACTTTAGAACTCACACAGGAATAAAGCCTTATAAATGTCAAACTTGCGGGAAAGATTTCCGCTGTTCTAATACTTTAAAAAGTCACTTGAAGACGCACACTGACTGAGTGAGAAGCTCTTCACAATGACGGTGTCGAATAATTACATCAGCTTCCACTTTTAGCTGTTTTGCGTCGGTTCTAAAATGCTTAGAATTGTCAGCAGTGGTATGTTGTATTTAACATTGGCTACATCATTATTTCGTAAAATGACAAATATATTCAACTTAAATAAATGACTTGATGATTTAAGCATACAGACTGTGAATTGAAGATTGTCTTGGTGTACAAAATAACAATGGTTTCATTTAATTTAAAATTCAGTGATAATGAATATTGTAAAGTTTCTGCAGTCGTCGACTCCTGATCTGGCTAGCCACTAAAGACATTTTTACATTAAAGTATTGACAAACACCATCCTCACCCAAACTGGGCCACACTGAAACTTTTAAGGATGTCCAAAGTACATTATTAAAGCCACAAAAAGGCTTGAAAACATACACGCCCTCTAATCCGAATTTGTTAGAATATGGAGAAACAAATGCAGAACAAAAAACCGCCTAAAAAGCCAACTTTTTATGGTACGAAGTCTTCCTTATAATTATATTTATCGACTATAAATTCGGAGAGGTGAGTGGCTGCTGCCGAAGGCAGCTGCCATCTCACCTCGGACTCGGATAATTATAATATTTATAGTCGATAAATATTATAATTATTGTACATAACGTACTCAGAACCTATTTACGCGGGCCGCCCGTGGGCGCAACATAAGAGTGTCTTTGGCAGTTTTGAGCTTAATATTTGTATTGTGCATGTTTTATTTACATTGCATTTACATAGCAAGTGTAAAGTATTTATGATCACGATGTCATGAGCGATTTCTGGTCACTCTTTGTCGCGGCTGTCAGGACAGCCTTAAAAAGTATATTGGTTTGTTAATTTAGGCAATAATATAAGTTTTATTCTGCCTGCACCAAAGAGTATTCTTTAGTTTTAATATTTCAATACATGTTGTATCTTATCTAATATATTAAATAATTGACATTATTGTTTAAACTTATCTCAATAAAACAAAATGTTGTAAACATATTTTCTCTGATCTGCTAATTGACGCTTATAACTTAAATATTGAAATCTGAAGATTAAATAAGAAAGCTTGCCCTCTACATCTTTTTTGTTAGAATGAATTGTATTCTTATTTACATTGCATATTAATTCATTTCATTTTACGAATATTATGCCTATTCATTCACGACACCGTGAAGATTATTCAGTCAACAATGCCAGCAGAATCTTCACCCCAGGAGATTCATTGGTCGACCTTGTAGCAAAAAAATTAATGAAAAGAGGCGAAAACGGCATATTTTATATACTAATTGTCCAATCGTGCTTCGCGTTTTTATACAGGAAAAACTTTTAGAAATGCTATAACTTGTACACAAGAATAATTTGGCATTCTATGTTACAGGGGTTTATCGATAGAAAAAATCCCACAGAATTTTAATTTAATTAGTTTATGGGTAGGTAATTTTTTTCTGTTAAGATATAATAATTAGGGATATATTTAACGCATCCCTAAAACAATTCCTAAGATCCTTATCCGCCTCCATGCACAAACCGTTCCACTTATCTTCACATGTAGATAGAATACATATTGCTGGAATATCTCTTGGGGATATATTTAACGCATCCCTAAAAAAATTTAAAAAATCCCTAAAAAGGTTTAAAAAATCCCTAAAAGAATTTAAAATTTCCCTAAAATGGTTTAAAATATCCCTAAAAGCGAAATTCACATCTCAGGAATTGGAATAATTGAAGACGTCCATAAAAAATAATTTAAACTGTACATGAAAAGACTGAAATCATGCATTATACATTAAATGCAAAGAATTTCGTTTATTTACAAATAATAAAATTAACAATGAATTAACGATGAAAATAATTATTTGCCGGTTTTTTGTTTTTGGTTCATAAATGCTTTAAATTCGTCCAGAGATATACGTGAGTCTTTATTTTTATCCATATGGTTTAGAGAAACTAAAGCTCCTCTTGTGGCATACAGCAAGTCTTTACTCCCGGCCATTTCTCCTCCCTTTAAGAAACCACTTAGTGTTAAATTTATGCGGTGTAAAAATGATTATAGCATACTGTGTATTAAAAGTAGAAATCACCTCCGCTAATTCATTCTTGTCTATGAATCCGTCTCCGTTGAGGTCAACCATTTTAAAAGTTAATTGGCTAATTTCTCCTGAAATGGTTTTTGCCTCTAATGGAAAAATATACAGATCATTATCATTTCTATCGTTATGGTAATTAACAATTCCATAGTGTATTTGAATATGCGTGAGCACTAGTGTTTTTCAATGATTCAAAATGAGTGTACACGTGGATTCTTATCATATACATACACCTACTAAATTAAATGATCGGAAGAAAGAGCAAGGATATTTTTCCAATAATATACATGTACAATCGAATATTATGATACTACAACTGTTGCATATAATGAACCTGTAGTGAATGTATTACCTTGTTTGGAAATGCGTTTATCGCCGTCTTTGTCCGCAATGTCTATGAGTCGTGGGAAGAATGACATCCCTTTTAAAGGATTATTTCGTCCTCCAGTCAAGACGTCTTCAATGGAAAGAAAACCATCTCTATTTTTGTCGAGGGAAACAAATCCCTGTACTGAGAATAAATAACTTTACATTATTTTTCAAGTCAATTTATAAAATATTGGTATTTTTTAATTTACGTGATCTCCTACGACGACGTTTTCCACAAGCTTGTCCAGCTCCAATTGTAGTGCCAACCCATGCAGCGGAAGTACCCGCAATGCAGGCTGCAAAGCAAGGCAGACATCTGAAAAGTTTGAATTGTTTCCTTGTCATTTGTACAATATTGAGAAAATTAGTTTACTACATTATTATTAAGGATTTTACTTACAAAATCATAATAGTGCAGGCTGCGGTTGAAACGCCAGTCACTCCGCTAGCGGCTGAGAGTCCTATGCACTCACCACTATTGTTCTGCCCGACTATTACAGTACATCCTAAAATATTGTTTTAAAATTACTGAATTATACTCTTAGCTACAACTAAACGCTGACAAAGTACAAAATTCCAAGTCGGTACGTATATATTTATAAAATAAATTAACGCTACCTATTGAGAGTAATGTGAGAGGAAATATTAAATAACGCCAAAGTAGTTTGTTGAACATCACGGAATTGTGTCTTTGTCCACTGAGGATTGAAGTTATTGTGAATGTAATAGTAAGAGCTGAATTAATTGTTTGGGTTTAGATACCCGCTTTTATACGTTCAGTTAAGCCTGTTGTTTAGGAGGAAAATGGGATGTGGGAAAAATCGTTTCCTGTATGGGACATTGACTTTATGTTTTGGGTTACGGAAGTACAGCAAAGATATTCCCATCAAAACCAATATCTAGATACATCATAGATACATACACATACAATTACATAAAATTAACAAAACTCTTACTATTAAATTAAGTGGAATTAATGTGGTAGATACTTCTATTAGATTAGCGATCTAGGAAATGGTTTAAAACTTCATCGATAAATGACTGTTCCAATTGGCAATTCCAGTGAATTTTTTACCGGAACTATTATTAGTATTATTGTATTATGTAGTAAGTGGGAAAAAATTATTTACATATATCGCTACACAATGTAAATAATGATAAGCTAGCTAAATAAAAAACCACAAGACATTCAACTTAGTGATGATAAAGATGCCTTCTGGAAACTGAAGTGAACGCTAATGACCAAACCATTGACCAAACCGTAAAGCAAATAAACCTATTTATCTATCAATGGAGGAAAAAGCAACGTTTAAGTCGAAATATTCAAGCTGTGTACAACTTTTGCCTCATATGATTAGGCCAGTTACTTAAATTGACACATCTCCCTTGTGTTCTAAGTGAATTGAGAACATTCTAAATGCAGCGAAAAATTTGTTTTTTAAAGCTGTAATAGTTATATTTATACTTAGAATATTATGTATATTATATTTAGAATATTATGTAGAATACGGAGAATACAGAACAAAAAATCGTATAAAAAATTCACTTTTTTATAATCGATCCCAACAGCGAACCCACATTGAAAGCTTCGATTGTATTCTTGCTACGCTCGACATATTTAATTATGCATTTAGCATAATTTATTTTACATGCAGTGTAGTTTTATAATTAAAAATTTATTTTCGACTCACTAAATGAAGACATTTCCATTTCAATTTTTCAATGCACACCTAAATGATTGTACATCTATTTCAAAACCTATTTACGGGGGCCGCAAAGTGAGAGTATTTTAGGCAGTTTTCAGTTCAATATTTGCATTTTGCATATTTTACTTATATTATTATAATTAGAAGGTAAGTGTAAAAAGTACCACAGTGTATGTTCACTCTTTTCGCTCGGCGGCAGTCAGAATCCCCTTAAAAAGTCTATTAGTGCTGATAGTAGTTTACATTGGATAATAATACAAGTCCCAGTCTGTCTACACCACAGAATGTTATTCAATTTTACTTAATTCAATACCTATTGTATCTAACATGGTAAATAATTGACATTTATGCTGAAAACGTCTCTCAGTAAACTAAAATATTGTATGCATACTTTCGCTAATCTACTAATTGTGAACTTCAAAGTTGAAATCTGAAAATAATTGTTAAATGTGAGAACTTGACTTCTGCACCTTTTCTTTGTTGCAATAAACGATCTTAGGCCTTGAGGTGTAAATAGGAAAGTTTAAAAAAAATAGTATACTTTTTAAACTTTTCTATTTACATCTCAATGCTTAAAATAAAATCATTAAATCTAATCCAAACAGTATATTAATATGGAGCATAATTGATTGATTAAATTATTTAACATATTTATTTCAGTGACTGGTAATCAACCGTTATGATGATAAAATATACATAATAACAAGTTATTTCAAACATATAATCACTCTAGCTAATTGAGAAAGAAATAAAAGAAATTATTCATAATTATTAGAATATCAAGGTAGCTCCAGCTGTATAAAGATTGCGGTGGAGTTCAGAACAAAAACTTTCCAACATGTCAATACAATTCAGTTCTGGTTTCTCCTTTTTCGTCGGAATTCCTGTACATATAAATAATTATGTTAGGATATTCATAAAGTGTAATCCTATCTCTCTGATTATTAGTCAGTTTTGGCCTTTACTTACATATGCCTGCAGATTATTTAGTCAACAAAGGCAGGAGAATCTTCGCCCCAGGAGAATCCTTAGCTTTGATTTTCTTTGTCAACGGCTTTAGTAATTCCAATATATTTGGACCCAGCTGTTCATTTTTCAGTATGCTAAATAAAAATAAAAAATGAAAAATTTTCCTCACTACAGCTTTTGCAAGAAATATATAAATTATAAATAAATAAAAGAATGCAGTTGACTTACGTCGCAAGAAGCAGGCAACCTCTATTACAAGAAATCCATTGTTTCAGTACATCGCTGTCCAAATGCTGGATCAAGACAGAAGTAAATTCTTGCTCCTTTGAATTTAGTAAATCTTTCATTATTTTGAAGGCGCCAGGTTTTTCGATGTATCCCTGTGTTTCTGTCCCAGTAGCTAATTTGGCAATGGCCTTAAAAGCAGGTTCTTTATTTTCTGTTCCAATTTGCAAAGCGCTGGACATGACCATACAAGATCCGTTGTTTTCTGACCAAGCTTGAGCATGAGTTGCTATTTCAGCAATGAAATCTTTGTGGGCTGCAGCCAATATTTCCTCTTGTCTCAGTTTTGCATCTTTTTTAGATTTTCCATCACCTTCCTTCAAAATAGAAAGAATATCCGGATGAAAATGTTGGGTGGCTCTGGGCGTCAGAATATAATGCAGGACTTTTCGCCCGTGCTGATGTCCGATGAACAATTCCACATTTTTCATTATTTCTTGAATGATTGCCTTAGATAACAGGGCCGTGTCATCCACACAATCCAGCAATGCGAGAAGAACCATGTGTCCATGTTCCTCAAGACAAACTTTCTCCACGTGCGGCTTAATTAATTTGACTATTTGCTTTCTGTCCTTAGCAGTTCCATACCAAACACAAATCATGGCAACTCTTGAACCGTCTCTGGTATGCAAAATGTCACACACACCTCTGATAACAAGAGGAATCAAATCAACACGAGTTTGAGGATCACAGTTGACAAGGAATTCATGCAACATAGTATGTAGCATAGTTAAACTCCACAATTCTTTTTCCATTAGTTTTAAAAGTGTCTCTCTTAAGTTATTCATAATTCCTTGACGTTTGGCGGGATATTTGTCCAGAACGGCTTTCAAGTTGGAACAATCTGTGTCAGTAAAAATACGAAATTCAGGTCCAAAGAATTCTTTGATGATTTTAAAACGCTGAGTTGCATTTGCAAACTCGTTGTAAGCACACTCAACAACAGAAGCCGCAATTTTGTGCTTTACAAGACCAACAACATGACCCTCGAAAGATTTCATGATTTCTTCTCGTTGAGATTTGTTGCCGTATTTTAAAAACTTGACGACCAAGAAATTCGAGTACGTAGATTTCATCATTAGAAGAAGATCAGCTTTTAATGCGTTAAAAATTGATTCGCGAATTGCAGGTCCACCGACAGCCACAAGACATTCCAAAACCCGGACCATGTCATGAGAATAGACAACTTGCTGAAGATGTGGTGCCAACATGACGTACAACTTCTTAGATAATTCAGCTTTTTTGTTGGCTGGACAAGTTTCCGGTCGCAGACATTCCCAAATCTGTTTAGCTTCTTGGCTCAATTCATATACTCCTGGTTTGGATTCCTTTAATTTTCTTTTCCTTTTCAAGGACTTTCTTTCTTGCTTCAATTGTTTCCAGTCGGGTCTACCCCCGGATTCAGATTCCGAAGCCAAATATTTTTTAGTCGGTTGAACATCTTCAAGCACATTTCGGTCCCAATGTTTGCGTTTTGCCACGTTTTCGCCAGTACTTCCTTCTATCTTTTCCACTTCAGTTTTGTTTTCACGAAAATTTCTCTTCATATTTAACTTTGGTTTGTTTTCACGAACCTCACTTTTTGGGAATTCTCTCATAATTATTTTATGACGATTGTGTTAGCAGTTATGAATTCAAACTTCAAAACTGATTGAAGCACGAGGATTGGGATTTGTTTTTGTCGTCTGGTCTGCTCTCATTCGTAAATTAGCGGGTTCGGGCTGTAGTCTAGCTGCCTGGCTGTGTTTAGTAGATGCGTATCAATAGGCCCCGTAACGTTGTGGACGTAGATTTGTCTCTTGATGTTCTTGATGAATCCAAGCCAAATATTGTGCCTGAAATCTTTCTGTGCTTTTGTAAATTATATTAAGTTATCTAAAAAAAAACTGTTAATTAATTTGTCTTACTTTCTTGCAATCTCTATATTGCGTTTGGTTGAAATAGTGACGGTCGGGGAACTACAGTAGTGGCTTTACTAATGCTTTTTATTGTTAACGATATTTTTCAGAATAGAAATTTTCTATTCGGTCTATAATTTCTGCTATTAAAATAAAATTATTTTAATAGCAGACATTATTGTGTTTTGAGTTTCATTTTCAAAGTAGACAGACCGATTGTTAGACCTACGTTTATATGAACCACGATAGTCTTCATTCACCCTTTGACAATAATAGATTTCTAAAATATAATTTTGACCAATTCTTGAAATTTGAAACGGATGGAATTCACTTGCCTCAGAAATTTCACCTAAAATATTTATAGCAGAAAGATAGGCTAATTACCAATAGCTAATTGAGTAATTTAATGCACACTTTTTTATTTGCCGCCGTTGGCAGTGAGCAATAATTTTTCAACAATTACGCGCGTCCGGCGTCCTGGGCGTAATTGTTGAAAAATTGCTATTTTCATTACATGACATGAATGGACTGCTATATTCTTTTTTGAAAAATGACACTGCCATGATTTCGACTGGGAAATTGAAAAGTGGGAAGCTTCCCAATTTCCCAGTGGGAAAAGTGGGAAACAAAATGCCA
>JAAAYG020023436.1:0-17768 GCA_009936455.2 Tomocerus minor | reverse complement strand
AAAATACTTATAAATCCGAAAACGTTAATTTTGTTTCCGATTAGCTACTGTCTTGTTTCTAATGTCTAATGTACAGTGAATCTATTACTTAATATTACAAAATAATAGAAACTACTATTTTTCCTGAATGGCATCTTTAAAAAAATTTTTAGAAAATGGGAATATTCATAGTACTGCATTTTCTTGCCTTCTGGTTATTGTTTCTCCAATATTTTTGCGGACTAAGGCCGTTTGTACTCTACTGAAATGGACACTCTGTAGGGATTATTCCTTTTATCAGAGGTCCTTATAGGGGAGTGTTATATTTCAGCCAGAAAATCTAGTTGGCGATATTTTGAAGGAGTTAGTAGAATTTGGACTTGAGTTGGCCATAAGATTCTTTATTTCCATTCTGGTACATTAAGTAGAAGGACAGGACTTTCACCAGGTCGTATGTTAACTTAAGTACACCCAATTGCTCTTTCCTTCTATAGCAAGGGACACAAGAGTCGACGTAATTCTCTCTTTATTATTCCATATATCTCTATCTATATCTCTATGTCTAATGTCCCTAAAACTAATTGTCTTTCCTGATTGAATTTTTCCATTTTTTTGGCTCTGCTCACGAGAGTTGACTCATTGTCAGACACAAATCTATTTCGACTATATCTTTAAGTATAACCATATTAGTCTCAATTTAGTCTGACAAATGTCAAGGACGTTTTGATCTCCATCTTCCTTTCAATGCAGTTCCTACTCGCACAAATGGCGCTCTTCCCGACAGAATATCCTAACAATCTAATTGTCAATTGGGACACAGATTTATATAATAGTCTGTCGTGTCGACTCGTGTCTCCAGCATTTATTTCTCCTTCCCAAATGAATGGCTACACAAATAGAGAGCAACCCGAGAGATAGTTCAATTAGCTTCAATTTCTTATTTACAAAGTTTTCCAACATCATTACATTAGCAATTTTTTTCTATACACTGCAGTGTATCCTTTGCCAATTCTCTAACTTCGCTTTTCCACTAAATTACAATTTGTTTTTTATTGTCCTTTTCCGTTACTGCAATTAATAACACCTGAAGATTCTCATCTTTCACAAAATGAAAATTTCTACATCATTTTTATTCTTACTATATCTTTCAATTTAATTATATATTATATATACTGACTTTATTGTCACTGATCATACAATTATGATTTGCCAAGAGGACACAGTAATAAGTTAATTCAAAATACATAGAATAAAATTTAAAGTGTAGAAATTTATAACTTAAAATAGTTATATATCAGCTAGATGTATAAAATGTCTTTCATTGTAGTTGCTATAAAATAACAGAAAAACCAAAAGTATTTCAAATTGTTACACGTTAATACAAATGAATGGGATAGGAAGAGTGAGTTTAGTAGACCCATCGGAGTTAGCATTAGCCTTGAACTTACAAAAGCAATTACAGTAAGTGAAATACAGTGTACAAATCATTTAATTCCTTCGTAGTATTAAAGCTGTGGAAATTGGCTAAAATAATTTTAGCTCTATTTTACGAGTGTGTCTGAAATTAATATATTATTTTGTAAAGGCAGCAACTTCCCCTTGACTATGAGGAACTGATGGATGAGCAGAGAATTGGAGTTAAATGCTGTTGTTGTATGTAGTGGTGACCTATATAAAGGTTATTTGTATTCTTTCATTAAATGCTGTCATGTCCCATGAGAGATTGCTAAAGAACAGAGATTTGGAGCTCGTTGTATATCCGTAAGTGTGATAGTGGAATAAAAGGGGAACTAATAGAAAAGATAAGCTGTGAGATATGTAGACATGAACTAATAAGGAGCTATAGCTCTGGCCAAAAACATAAGTAAAACCCTGCAGAAGTTTACGACAGTCATAAAGATAAGGAAAGCGCCATCGTCTTGATTAAAAGGAGGGAAATGGCAAATAGACATTGCAGAATTTGATAGGAAAAAATTATATGCTCTATTAAATGTAGAGATACACACCCTTTCTGTCTAATTTAATTCTATTTAGTACGAGAGTCTACCTTGCACTTTAATTCTAGCCAATGCTCAGTGCAGCCACTTTCTGTTCTTTGCACAAAATCCCAAAAGGAAGATCCAAAAATGATATTTCTTGGGAAAGTATCGAATCTCATGGCGGCCGAACTAAATGAATGAGAATGAACGACTGTAGTGGGTTGAAATGAATGAAACAACGTCCCTAATTAATTTATGACTTTGCATGATCCCTCCAATACATTCTAATCTCAGACGGAAGGACACTGAAAAGTTTATTCGTACAAGCGAGAGAGAGAGAGAGAAGTTGTTGGGTGGGATACGTGGACGTTGTTGTGTTTTGTAGTCGACAGCCTATAGCTAACATCCAACTCTTTTCCTCCAACTGCACACACAACACAACTCGCCTATTGCACTAATCCATTCCAATCCATTTCAGCCAGAAAATAAGTAAGGCCAACGAAGGAAAAGAGTGTAATGAATGTGTGTGTCTATTTGACAAATCGCATCCTATTTTCTACTCTTCCCAACTAACTTGTCATACGATAAAAAATTCATCCTCCACATATTACACATGCAATCTCACAATATAGCCCCATACACTGTCGCTCTACATTTTTTCTACACCTACCCTACCTGCATATCTCCGAATTGAGCATCACATAGCTACTAAAAGATGCAGCGATATAGCTACATTCAACTCCAACGCATATATAACTCCATATCGCACCCCACTTCTCCTTTCACTTCAGACATTTGCCTTATTTTAAAAAGAAACTCATTGCACACGAAGGAAAGTTAGCCAATATATCTCATTTCTTTCTATTTCTTATAATATTACCTACCTACTCCTAACACACTTTTTTTACTGCTCTGTCAATCGGCCATGATTGCTTCTTTCTTACTATAATCATTTACCAGAAACATTACATTTTATATTTATACACATGCCAGGTCTCAACAAAATTATTCATAATATTCACCATCTATACCTACAAAGAATCTACAGAACCGAACGGATCTTTCGTCTGCTTCTTCTCATGTACTAACGATAACTGCTATAATGTAGTCCAATATATTTAACATGTATTTAAATGGCCTTGTCCAGCTTTTAGTTGATATAATTTGAATGTCCACATGAGAACAGCATTTTGTCGCTCACGTCTTAAATAGCCCAAAAATCCCTATCCTGCTACATTCAACTTTTACTTCTCCTTCACTGGGTAAAAGTTTAACAAAAGGGAAAGTGAAAAGATAGTTTACTATACACATAAAAACATACATAAAAAATAAATATTTTGGTATGCTGCATGCTGTTTACCTAAGCGTAAAAGAGACAAAACGTCATTTAGTACACAGGGAAGTCCTTTAATATTTCTGGATTATCTGGATGTGTGGGTTCATCAAAAATATGTTCCTTTGTGAAGAAACGGACATTAATTTATAAATAAATAGTTGGAAATTCCCAGTGCATTTACATAGAATTATTTATTTAGATGTATTTACCATTATTTATCTTTGAAAATAAAAGCACTCAAGCTTTGAGAGTTAGGTATGTATTGTATTAGTAGAAGAACACAATTCTACAAATATGATTATAAATAGAAATGCTATAAATATTAGGGAAGTACACGAATATCGTGTATCGATATCATCAACCCTTGTATGTAGACATCAAGGAACTTCTAAGTGGTAGGTAAGTTTATTTAGTGGGGAGCTATAATATACTGTTGAATATTCGAAAATAGTGTAGTAGAGCTTGTTGAAATGAATGTTTAAAGGCGTAGGACAAAGAGGCCAGGCCACGTGTGCAGACGAAACTTTCTCCCTTGTTTTCGCGTGTTTAAAAGCGGTTAAAAGTTATAATGTTGACACTAGACAAGACATAAGTTAGCCAGAGAAAATTGTGGAACAGTGAGCACACTAATTTACGTTGCGGTTTGTCAATAGGAACTAATTTTCTTGAGAACATTTCTTCCCACAAGAAACTCAAAGGGAAAACACGAAGATAGTTAATCCTCCCTTCACCTATTTACTTCTATAAAGCAACTAAGATTTGAGCTAAGAAAGCTTTGTGTTCATTAGCAGGTAAACATCCATAATATCCATGCACACTGTTTATACAGACCTACAGCATGCAAGGAGCTAGAGCTACTACACTCCTGAAATAATAATCCCTTTTCTTTGAAATAACAAATACTTTCTTATTTATTTATCTCTGCATTTTCCTTCTCGTCTATTACATCCCATTTCACACGTTCCGTTTCACATCCCGTCTCTTTTGCTAGCAGTCTACTAACAATTTAAAGCATAATAATTCAAGCATAACTTTGATAAATTATACTCCATTTATATAAATAGTAAGGCACTCTGAGAAATTAGCACAGATAATATACCTGCACAAAGTTAGAATATGAAAAATCTCTAGCAAGTCATGATTACACTTAACCAAAATAGATTTATCGGAAGAACCTATCGGGAACCTAATTGAGACTTCGGTTGAAACAACTCAAGTCTAAAAAATACCAACAACTCACGCATACCTAGTTAAAATAAAAAGAATAACATTTGCTTCAGTTTTCGGCTACAGACACATAATTTCCCTTTTGCATTGCATTCTGAACGGAGACACAGAGCATATATATTATATGTCCAGCATTTAGAAATGATTGTGAGTGAAAAGTTTTCATAGGAGAAATAAGTGGATGCTAGCTATATAATGTAGAGAAAGAATTTCTAATTTTCATTTGAGTTTTGCTGGGATTATTTAGTTGGTGTAAGTTTTAGGAATCGTAGAGCAGGGCTGTTCCCTTTCGGAGCTACACGTGTTAATTGTTAATAAGGTCGGTGTTTGGCCAAAGTTCTCTGGTTTGCTGTGGTGTGTTGTTCTGGCTGACTCTTATATTGAATTTCAACTTTCCCTTCCTTTCCTAACCATCTTTAGTCTTGTAGTACTTTGATGTGATCTATAGTCAGTTCTATAGTTCGGCTGATACGTTATATCATATCTGGTAGCATGTTGAGGTATAAGTTGGCATTCCCAGAAAACTTAGGAAAAACAAATGTTATGCAGAGCAGAGTGAAGAAAGTGCAAAGCTAGCAACCAATGAACGAATGCTCGACCAGAATTTCCATTATACAATACAAATTTGCTAACTGTGATTTCACTAACCAATTCCAGGCAGCAACCAAAAGTCTCTTTCACTTTGAGCGGCAGATGTTTTCAAGCCTTCCATTTCTCTCCTCTCTCCACCAATTTGTTCAAACAATTTCCTTTGTGAAATAGAGAAAAGTATCCGACAGAGCCAATTCCAATGCTCTTTCCCTCCCTCATTCAAAATAACTTAGCATTTCATATTTTCCTATCTGATCTACATATAATAGCAGTTAGCAGTGTAAGTCTATTCTTTTACGACATTTTCTCGTTCCGTGACACTGTAAGGACATGTCAACCCATTCCATGTAAGTTTACATGTAAATGAGCACAAGAGTTGTAAGTTGTAGCACCCTGATATTAAAAAAAAGATTCCACTTAAAATTATTCACACGGCACAGGCTCTTTTCTAATTTTCTGTATTAAAATAACTAGTGCCTGTAACTCCAGTTGCCGAACTTTGGCAAACAAATCATGCAATTGCATTGCAACGAAAACTGCATGATACTTCCTTTACGCATGTAATAAAATAGTTTGAGCTAATAACGTAGCCAAGTGTAATTAAATACATTTGGTTGCATGCCGATTCATAGTTCAGGCGTGGCTCAGCCTTTTACACACATTAGATCTACTTGTAGATATTTGCCCAGATGAAAATGTATAGCAGCGGGTTATTAAATTTCATAGTCGTAATACTTTCCAGTGGCCAATAAAATAAGAAGTCGTCATTATATATTCCAGAAGGTGAATGAGTGTCGAGTGAAAAATACAATGCAGCATTAATTTTCGTGCTTAATTTAAGGATTATGTTATGTCAGATCTACTTACAACATGGTAAGTATGTGCTTTAGATAAATAAGTTGGTAACAAGATTTGCTTATGTGAAGAAAATGGTCTGAAGAAAGGCACAAAAGGATGTCATGCCACTCGCCACGGCCATTTACAATGGAAAATAAGTAGCTCGTCTTTTGAAAACGTCAAGTGACACATCCGGATCCGGCACGAAATACTTTTTCTCACATAAATATTGAAAGTGTGAAGGTGCCTTTGAATTTTTATTAGCCTCTTTTATGCTTTTCCTACGTACAGCTCTAATGTAAACACTAACCACAGCTAAAGAGCAATTCAAGGAAAACGGCCAACAACGCTAATTCCCTCACATTTCACCTCTCTGCTCTGCCTTGGCAGTTTGCATGTTGAGTCCTCTGCTAAATTTACGACACGACAGACGGAGACGTATGCCAAATCCCGTTATGATATTGACAAAAGACATATGTTCGTGTAATTATAATAAAACATTAGCATGTATTACCACTTTACGACTGCTTAACGCAACTGCCACAAAAGTATAACTCCCAGTTGACAACACACGGCTCCCCACCATTTTCGTGTTTCCTATTTCACCAAATGTTATGTTAATTCCCATTTCCACTGGCTAACCACAACATGAAAATATCCAGCACTTGCACTCAAACAATATTTATTTCACATACAAAAGTAAATCCAGCTATGCAAAATATATTTGCATAACTTTTCAGAGCTAAAGGAATTAGAAAATGTAAGATAAATTTTCAAAATTAGTCAGGCATCTTTTTAGCACTGAAATATTGGATTGATTTTTAGAAATAAAGAGTGGGTGATGATTACATTGAAAGTTGAAAAGTGCTATTAGATGGATGGATGGAGGAAGTAGGTGAGTAAGTAGGAACTTTGTTGGGGAAGACAGTCCCTCAGTTTATTTTGGCGTGAAATTTGCTAGAGTGAGCAGAGGACATTATGATGATTTGAGGAAATAAAGTATATAAATACAGTTTGGCAGATGTTGGAAAAGAAACAAAAGGGAAGAGACACAATAGGGCTGCACCTCCAATTTCCCCTAATGGCAACAATCTACTTTCTTTCCTCCATGTAAGCACTAAAGCTTTATGACGATCTGAACTTTTAATTAAATTCTAACTTCAAACAAATCTAACCGTGAACTTTAATCAAACTTTAACTTCCTCAATCAAGACTTGAGTAAATACAGAGAGGAGGAGAAAAGATACATCCGCAAAGCTCCTTCCATTTCCTTGCTTCCTTCGCTGCCTTAAATAACAACTTTCCCTCCGCCTTTCTATTTCCCTCCCTCCATATACCAACACAATTACTCTCCTTCCTACTCCAACACATACGACCACCATCCCACAGACAACCTACCTTACAAAATTTATGATATTACACACACTCTTCTGTCTTTTTACATTTTAGAACGCTCTGGTCATTGCAGAATCAGGACACTTTCCCATCCTTCTTTTACATGCACTCTCCCTCTTTTCTACCAAATCAAACGTATTTAAAATGAACATAGAATAAGTACATAAAATATTAAGTCAAAATCCAGAATTAATTACACAAAGTAAAATTAAAACATAAAAAACAGTTGCAAACTTGAGACTGATGGCAAAAAGTTTCTAAATTGGTGCAGGCAGCTACATAAAAATCTGTTTTCGTCATTATTAATTAACTTTCAGTACTTTCACGTTATTATACTCAAGGGATTCACATAATTACTCATAACTGCAATAGTTTTATTGAAATTTTATTATTTGCTTCTAACCATTATGAATTATACTCAAATTCAAAATTTTTCATAGATTTTCGCTTCCTATTTATTATATTTTGATAACGTTTGTAAAGTTTTTTAATAGTAGAATTCTACTAATTAAATTTAATGAGAATTTTAATTGATGAAAAATTCTACTGGATTTGTTCATTGTAGCATGGATGCATGAACAGAGATTCATAATGCAGAGATATGGAGCAGATATTTTACGTATCTCTATCAAAAAAGAAAGAAATTGTACATATGCAAGGAGAGAGTAGGAAGTTGTCACGAGATAAAATACGGCTCTGTGTGTGGTAATAATTAATGTGACGTCTCTCGTTGTAGAGCGTCACGTTATTAAATAATTTGAGTGCAGGAGGAGCTTTTGCTATTAATCTTGAAATAATGAGAAGAGAAGTTAGTGAGGAGAAAAGTCTCATTAATTTCGTGATAGCTATTTGCTTTCAATAAAAGTCTTAAGTATGGAAAAGGGAAAAGACAGGCTGGCCCTCGACAGGCAGTCCCCTGCGGCAGACTATTATCAACCTTATAAAACTAAGTAGAAAGTAAAATACATCGAAAATACATCAAAGCAGGAAACAAGTTTTTTATTTACTTTCAGAGATTAAGATTAGTGCCGAGTGGAGCGCGTGGCATGATTTATTAAAACTAAACTCTCTCCGTACACATCTGAGCTTAGAACTAAAGTCCTGCCTCCTTCTCTCATCTCCTTCTATTTAACATCCTATCATCTACATGACTAATGGCCTCACTATCTTATTAGCCTATAGTCTATTAACTCCAACTCACTTAATATCTGTAGCAGCAATCCCTTGAAAATTCGAGAACATATGCAGCAACGAGGACACGATTAGATTTATTTTATTTATCCAAGAGTTGTAAACGGGAAATAGGATGAAACAGCATCCCAAGCTTCATCTCTGAGAGCAGATCAGGAAGCAAGGTTACAACTCATCAAAATGAGTCACGATCACGATGTCAAATATTTAGATTTATACTTATCCTCACAGAATAATTACATTAAACTCTTTGATTTCCTTTCCCTCCACTCTCAACCTATATCAATCATATATCTTTCAACTTCAACGAGCTCGAGCACAGGGAAAATACAGGAATTAAAATCAAAGGAAATTATTTGCTTAACTGATTTAACTGATGTAACGTGACTACCAATAAACAACTACTTACTAAACTAATCATTCACAGAGACACTTCAATATTTCCTAGTCCACACAGAAAATTCACATTCATCATTGCTACAACAATATCATCATTTGCAATGTCACAATCTAAAATCTGTAGCCCCATGACGCATGGTGGCTCAAAACTATGACTAATGAAGCATTGCAAATTGCAGAGTGTGCAAACGGCGGTCGTATTTATGTTCAGAAAAATGTTGCCAAAAAAGAAATTGTAATTACCCAAAATTGCGCTTATTTTACTTAAATGTGTTAGGTACTTGAGTTTTTAAATCCGTTTTCAATATTTTTAGGGCAGATTTGTTTAAGTATGCACAATACTGAGTGAAATCATTGTAATTATGGTTTACGTTCTGGGAAAATCTAGTTACTATTGATTGGATAAGGAGGAGAGATGTTGTTGCCAGTCCGAGACAAAAATTTGAATGTGTAGCTTCTGAATTTGTTATGCAGGGTTATTTTTGGTTTGTGCAACTTTCTATATAAGATGTTGGGTCTTGTGTAGATAGGTGGGTTGTAGTAGGAAGTAGGTAGTTGAGATACTGGAGTGAGAGAGAGAGAGAGAGAGAGGGAGATGTTGTTGATTACTTGAGGGAAGAAGAAGGAAGGAGGACGTAGAGAGTAAAATGAATTACCCGTGGGACAATCTCTTTCCTCTGTATTTAATTTAATAAGATGGAGTTATCTGGAGATACGTGCAGTGCGGGCGGAGAGTAGACACAAACTTTTCATGCAGCTAATTTCTTTCCTTGTCTTACAAGACAAGTCCCTGAATTCTAATACCTACGAGAGAGGGAGAGAGAGAGAGATAGAGGTACCTGCACATGGCACAGCTGAGCTACTTATGTGAGTGTCTGCTCCACTCTCTCTCTCTCTCAACACGCAACAATACACATGTAAGTTTAATCTGCGTGATTTACTAATGAAATAATTAGTGATACCTAATAGAGTTTATTGTTATTTAGATGTAGCGATCGTGGAAACGTACACAGAAGAGATTGAGCATTAGGAGGCAGGAAGGCTGAGCTGCATACAACTCACTTCCTACACTCCTACTCCCTAATTCTAACGAACGAACAAGAATTTAGCTTTCTCCCGCTTTCTCCTCCGCCACCACTAACCCTGCTCCTGAGCTTTGCATCCTTCAACTCGGAAAAACTTTTAGAGGAACTGTGTCTTAATTTGGAGCTGTACACAGAAAGGCATGTACATGGACTTTGTAAATAAAGTAAATAAATAGGACATGGCCGACAGTCTTCATTGAATTATACACGTCCTCACAATACAAATTTTAGCCCCAGTTTATTTTCTTCTCTAAATTATTGGACATGAAATAAATCTCTTCTTTTTCCCACTAAAATAGCAACAACGATGATGCTATTTACAATAATCGAAAAAGAGAGAGAGAGAGAGAGAGGAGCTGGCTGCTTTTATAGAGGAAAGAACAGCAAAGCCCATAAGTCAAGAAATGGATGGAGATAAGAAGCAAGATAAATCTATTAAGCAATAACTTATGTGTGAGCAAGGAATTCAACAACTTAGCAATTTTAAAGCCTTATAGATACTATAAAACAATATTCCCACAGTCACTATCATCATTGACACTGGAGCACTACCAAGCAATGCCCTAGCTTCTTCTATTTCCACCCAGAATGTACACAGACACTAAAACGTACGTGTATGAACCATTGTACATGACACTACGGTACTTACGCCTTGTAATCTCTTATGTTTCAGTTACATTAACAAAATATACGACTACCACAGACGTACAGAAGAAAAACATTAAGTTGTCAGCAGAGTCTGCTAAACTTGTTGTTTTAGAACACCACACAGCAGACTAGCAGACACAACACTGCACTGCACTGTCTCCAACTCAAAAAGGCAAAGAACTGCAATACACTCAACTACTAGAAAAAGAGTCACACCTTTTATACATAATGTACATAGAGTGAATATATACATAGCTGTATGAACTACAAGGAATTCTATGAAGTTGAGCTCAGTGAAGGAAAATACTCGCTCAAATTGAAATCTACGTTATTAAAGTCAATTTGCGAAAGAATCTTTGTAAATTAAATATCTTTGATGTGGTTCTAGCTTTATAATTCATTAGTAGCTCCATTGTGCATATTATTATATGAGTGAGTATCAGTCCTTAAATCAGAAATTCCTAATGAATGCTTCTGTAGTATGTACACAAGTAATATCGAGCCATATAAATTGTAAAACATAATTTGTCTAGATGTTAATAAAGGAATAACTATAGTGTATACCTCGTCAATGTATGTAGCTTGATTGTAGAGTAGCAGTATGCTGTCTCCGTTAAGTTCACCAGAAATTATGGGGAATGTTTTTGCAAATCCCCCCTTCATGAAACATTAAATGGCCAATGGTAATATTGTGCACATGCATGCACTGACTCTATTCAAGGGAAATTAGAGGGAAAAGTTCCGTTGGATAGGATTTCTGCATTTCCACCACGACGATAACAAAGGGAGTGGAGGAAGGCTATTATTAAGTGATATTACTAACAAAGCAATAGGTGCGATCCATGCACAGATAACGTTATATTCTGAAAACAGGCTAATAATCGAGGAAAAGGTGCGGCGACTTTAATCAAACGTATTACACACATTACACTATTACCAATAAAATAATTCCAGAATGGAGGAGGAAAGGCAAGGGAGCTGAGGAGGAAAAGTTCCCATGCCTGCTCACTGCACTGCCCTCCTGCCTCAAAGGCACTTTATTTTTATTTTCCAACATTTTCAATGTTTCCAGTCGACTCGTGCAGATCGTGAGAAGGAAACATTCACAAAATGCAATGCAGCTAAACTTAAGTTACTTTCACGGATATACAACAAATCCTATACACAAAGATTAGTAACCGTTTCAAATGGAGATATTATATGCGGCTAACTGGATTCTACTCAAATATACGCCTCTCACTCTCAGTATCAGTAATTACAAGTCAGGGGACACTAATTCCACAAACACAGAACTTTTCTATACATGAACCCCCTTATCATAAACATATACAGTGTGCCTGGAAAGTTTCTGCACATATCACTTTCTCTGGCGGCGTATTAACACAATGCTGAATATTTAGTATCTTGGACTTTATTAGCATCCCCTTATTTTTATCAAACGTTTTAGCTAATGATGAACTACATTAGGTTAGTACTGGTAAAAGATTCATATAAAATTAGCTTAGGGTATAGAAAGTCGTATATGAAATGACTTTTTTGGCACACTGTATATGAAAGATTGTTTTTATGGATTATATACGGTTACTCTTTACTTCATTCAAGTGAAAATCAAATGAGGCGAACATTGGTGGAAGGGAAGGTGAACTTCAATTACGTACAAGTTTTAATTTTGCTTAGAAAAATGTTCATTTGGCGTGAAACATCTGCCTTGCCAGGTTTCCCGTAGAGAGGATATTTGTATGTACGTATACACAGACATACATGCACATTTATATGATGCCAATACTTTTGTAAAGTTGATAGCATCGCATCCCTATCTGTTTTATCGTATAAGGAATCATGGAAGCGTTTTTTCACCAACTGCACTGTATTACTATTAATGTTTACATGCTCTACTATTCCTAGTCAAATGTACAAGTTGGTTTGGTGCTGTGTAGATTTGCACTACGTAGCTAAGTTGTTGGCTAAGATTGTGCTTGGTGCATGATTTCAGATGCCGTCTATAGGTTATGGTTATACTTAGAACGTTGCATGCGAAAATGTCATCAGGAGCCCTTTCTCTTTCCTACTTTCCTTTCTTTCCTCCTTTCTCATCCAGAACTACAGCCGCAGAATAGAAATCCCTATGAATAATCTTACGTAACAGAGTATTAGTAGAACCATGCGCTTCCACTTCTCAGGATCCAACTGACGGAAACAACTCTAAACGCTTCTTTGCCTCAAAAAACACGACTTCCTTCTATACACTCATTTTTCCACGAACAAATTTTATCTTCCATCCACATATACTACAACATTCTCATAGATACATTTAACAAATGATGTTTGGCAACATATTATTATCTCTTTCTATTGTCTTATAGCTACACAAAATGTGAAAACTATATAATATAGTGTCTATAATAAGAAAAATTCATTTTCTAGTAAACTATGACTGTGTGTGATATTTTATTGTAATAAAATATTATTGCTCCACTTTCTCAAAACTCATTAGATGAATATTTCCTATGAAGACCCACGTATGCCTAATATCTGAGAATTCTGATAATAATAATAATAATTTGGCGATGGCTCCTGCTTTCTAAGAAATTCATTGTGAGAACTAATTCCATTATCATCAACTAGAGTCTGTAGATGTTATATAATTGGAATACGTTAATTATTGCACAGATTATTTACAGATTTACCTTTCTGCGCTTTATATATATAGCTACTTGCACAAGTCGAAAATAATGCATAGCGTAAATGAAATATTATTACAGGCTGTTTAATCCATTTTCTGCGAAGTAGCAATTAGTTTCCATCCAGCCCAATGACTCAATTCATAATGTTTGAAATTCTATAGTTTAGTCTTTAGGCATGCCACCCATACGATTACTTTTTACTTGACTGCTCGTAATGTATTATTATTAAGAGTCGGATCGCAGAGAGACGTCGTCATATCTTCTACCTTCACAACCACGAGGCATAATGAGCGGACGACGACGACCACTGCCTACAACTACACAATCAATTCGACTACACAATAATCTTCCCATGCTATCCACTAGAACAAACTTATGTGAAACTTTCATCGAATTACAGCTCAGATTATTCTAGACGTAGGTATAAAATCTTTTGATGCTCCTATTCCCGATTTCCATAGGGGACGAATATAGAATCTATTCCCATTAGCAGTGAAATCAAAGGAAAGCTGTGCAAAAGCAAAAGCAACTGACTAAATTGAACTGAAGTTTAACTAATTAAAGGGAGCACAGTCAATCCCAGTGCTAATCTTCATTCTAATGTTCGACAAGTTTTCAGACAGCGGAAGTAATTCTACAGCTTTCCTTAGCATGGCATTTAGTGTAATGTTACGACTGCCATTTCTCCTGCATTTACATATGCTAGTAGCCAGCCAGCTCTCTCCCAACAGCTTTCACGTTGATTTAGCTCCACAGCCAACTCATATATCCTGATTGCATTACTATTATCCTGCCACACTCACCCAACTGCCAGCTATACTCACTAAATTCCCATTTCAATCCCTTTCTAACGATAACTAATGTACTATTAATTTAATAGCAATTCCAATATGCACGATAAAGATCCTATCGTTAGCCAACAGCAGTTATTTCCCCTTTCTCTCTCACGTTATCTCATTTCACAGCTTGCACATTGCACACGAATCCAGGGCTACAAGAACAGCCCTTTAGCATTAACATGAAATATTACAGGATCACAGTTATTTTTCACGCACATATACTAACTAATATTAATATTGCATGATTAGCTACAAAAATCCAAAGTGAAATAACTTTCACCATATATCTACAGTAAGGATCCGTAATTATTTCCTATCCTCCTTTCTTTTTTCTTGTGCTAATGCCACACGAAAATTTCCATTACTTCTCTTGAATATTGAAAGAATGTGAATGTTGCTAAATAGTCTGGTGAAAGTTTTATATGGAATAGAAAAAAGAGAAAGTTGTATGTTAAGGGATTAGTATCTCTTACTGTATAATTCGCTAATTATTAGTTGGAGAGAGTAGAAAGGAGAGTGTTGGGAGAAAAGGATAGTAAATCTAAATGTCTGCGTGGGAATTAGGTGGTTGGCTCTGAGTTTAGTCTCCGTCCTGTAATTTTGTGGAGCTTTTAAAGTCATCAATAAGCATTGGAGCGGGGAGAGGCGGGTGATGCCAGGGGAAAGTCAACCAAATCCGAAGCTTTGGATTTTTATGGCGGTTTTGTTGGCTGTTGGCTCCTTTGGGAGTGATTATTTATTTGCCTGCTCTCTTCCCTCACGTTTATCTTTGCTCTGCAGCACTCGGGCCCTAAACACCTCCCTGCCTTCAATTTATTTCGCCCGCCGTGACTCCGTCCGGCCCAGTCCCCATTTATGTCCGTCGCTCATCCCATTCTCAGCTCGCTAAGGGAAAGTTAAATTTAGTCCTTCATCCCTGTCACTTGACATGGCTTATTTAGCCACAGTCCCGCATAATATTCAACACACTTTGGGAATTTCCCATAAATCTATAGACAAACAAACTGGGGACTCTGTCCCAAATCCCATAATTAATGTCGAAAAGATAATCGTTTTGAAAATTGGGAAACTCCGTCTCATTTCTAATTCATTAGAGCAATTAGTCTACTTCTGACGTGTATATACACTTTCTAATTTGACTTGTATATTTGTCTTTGAGTGAGTAAGAGACTAATTACTGTAATAGCATCCGTCCTTAATATCTGTCAACAGGAACTGTGCACGAACGAACGAAGTACTTTGATCCGAATACACACAAACTGAACTGTCTGATCAAAAGAGCGCACATTTATTATGTTATTGAGAATTATGTGAAGTACAGATGTGTGTCTCTTCCTCGAATCTATGAATCAACTTTGAAATGCATAAACACGCTAATCTCTTGCAACAGATCAGTGAACTCATCATCATCCCTTGACAAACTCTGTACACACACATCCATTCACGAGAAAAACAGAGACGTCCCTGGAATATCTTGCTCATATTTCTCCGCTCAACATCCCAGCATTGCACTGTATTAAATTAGTTTAACTAGGAACATGTGCTTTTCCCCTCTAAATCCTATTATCCTTCAAACAGCATTTGTTTACATTTGCTCCGTGCACAATGTGTGGGTTGTTTTGTGTCATCACATCACTTCCCAGAACCAGCATCGGCTTATCCTCACGCAACTCAATCCTGCCAACTAAATACATACACATGCTACTCAAAGTACAAATAACTCTTCTATTCTCATTACGATAGCCAAACTAAGTCTTTGCACCATTTCTAACGTTTCTCTTCGTATGTGACGTAATCTGGGAAATACCTACGATTTGTTACACGATACACTTTAAATCCAACGACAGAATCAACCATTAGAAAACAATTCCCTCTACTAGCAATTAAAGAAATTCGGCTACTACGTTATACAGCCAGGATTTTGGCTCCTGTGTTCGTTTTAGCTTCCTTGTTTTCACAAATGAGGCCCATTGGTCGCTTGCCGTATAAAATAGAAGCACTTACCCAAATCGGCACATCTGCTTCTCTTAAAAAGAAATTAGGCTGTAAAACTAACTACCCAATAAAAGCTGACTGGATGCAACTATGTTAATGCACACACAACATAACTACTAGCTGACTACTAGCCACTTCTGCTTTAGCCCATTTTCAAATTTTTCTGTGCTAGAGAAAAGAGGGGGGGATCAAGATTGGGACTAATTCAAAGCTGCAAAAGTACAATTTCACATAACCAAGAAGGTTCAATTTTGATACTTTGGGCAATGTCCATCCCTTTTAATATGACTATTGCATCCAAAAACCATTACAGTTAACTTGTAAAGGATTAAAGATGACCTTAAAAGTCTTGGGACAGTTTTTAGTCTCCTTTGACGCTCAATCTCAGTGAAATCATGTCGTTCATATTATTATTTTTGAAAGGTTAGTAGTTAGTGTGCGCTGCGGTAAAAATGTCTCGAAAGGAGATTATTTTGGTTTTCCTCGAGCACTTTCTGTAGGAAATATTATCGAGCACTCTGACAAGTGGATTTGCTTACATCGAATTACGACATGTTCCTGTATCACTACAATAAGGTTTATATGAACTATTTCGGTTATCTGTAGGTGTACTTAGGGAAAAGTGACTATACTTCATTGGTAGCCACTTAAAGGTCTGCAAAATTCTAGGAAGCTTAGTCTACAAAGGGAAAGAGTTGTTTTGTATAGTTTGGAGGGAGGATGTGCAGTATTTATTGTAATGTATAAGCATTTAGGATGAGCAGGATTTGGGTTTGCAAATGTAATTGAAATAAAGAAATGTTAAGGATGTTGTTTGTGTAGAGAGAGAAGAAAAGGGATGTAATCGGGAGGATTATGAAGAGGATATTACATATACATACTATTATCATATAGATAAGAGGATTTATTCCCAGGACTTATCTCTGGAAAAACTGGAAATGGAGAAAGGGAAAAATGAGGTTTTATTCTATTGGATAGTTTTGGTTTCGATTGAAATAGAATGCCTTGATGCGTGCGATTAGACAGTGCACTGTAATATTCCTGCATGCAGGGATGCTGTCTGGAATTGTAAACACAGGGAAATCCACGTCGGCCTAAGTAGCGCCGATAAAAGCACAGAAAACAATTCCGTGTGTATTGTAGTAATTCTGTTTGGAGGACGAGAGGCACTATTATTCTAACTTCCCTGCCTTCTACTTACACTTACATTACAACTGGAGAGTTCAATTCTGTCGTCTGCCAGAAGTAGAGTCAATGCACACGGATCCATGTCTGCCTCATCTCCAGCCTTCCCAGCACACACACACAGATAAAGACCTTTAGCTCACTTCGTCTCTCTTACTCATACAAACAATAAATGGCTCTTTGAGCCAAAAGAGATTTCACTCCCATTTTATATCCTCTTTCTCAAAATGGAATATGCTCTCCTTGAACTACACACATACTTTTTATCTCTTCTTCCTAGCGCAGCGCTACACAAAAAGTACATAGCAAAATAAATGATTATTAAAGGATATAATTGTCTAAACGTAAATTTTTTGGCTATGCCATTTCACCGTGAGCGTACTACACCAGAGATCTGA
>JAAAYG020023414.1:7778-17779 GCA_009936455.2 Tomocerus minor | reverse complement strand
CCGCCACTGAATCTGACTCAGTCATAGTTACTGTGTAGCTTTGTTTTTGCATGCAATTTTCCTAGTCAACAATTTTTACTCTGACTGTACTTTCACATTTCCCTAGTACAGAACCAGCAGCCATTGATTAGTGGTCGTTCAGAGACCTAACTGAAAGCTACGTTCCTTCCTTTAGCAATATGAAGAGTTTGTTTTTAGCCATAAAATAACGAAACACGTAATCAGTCACTGAATAGGTTAAATATAACATAAGCAATTCATTGTGCTCAGACATAATGTAAAGTAATTTCATTGTTAAAGAAATATGTGATAAGTTTTAGTATGGAAAATCCATTCTTAAAGAGATTGAAAATCCAGTTAAATTGTTAACAGTTAACTAACAGATAATTTAGTGATTAATTTTTATCAATCTGTTCAAGTAATTGGCCACAAGGTTTGTCAGGAAGGTAAGAATCTAATCCTGAAAATTCTTATAGTTATTATAACAGTAGCGATTTGTGACAATTTTTTGTGTCTCACTCATTTTCAGTGTTTTTGGTTCTTTTGTCTAACAATTCCATTACGTACAAAGTCGAATTTATTGTTTTGAAAATGGTTAGAAGGGAAGTTTATGACTTAAATCTAATAGTTCTCATGTTGATCAGGATAAAGCGCAGTAAACTCGTCATTAGCTATTAAATTCTCAACCCTATGCCTATTACTATTGCTTTTAATTACTATTGGTGACTGGAATTTAAACTCGGCATTGCCATTGTGTAGTTGAAGGTCAGAGTGCCTAATATATTACTCAATGTCAATTGTACTTTTCATTATGCTTAAAATTTAACTGGTTATTATCTTTTAGCTATTACGTAGTTAATTATGACGATAGATACTTTGGATTTGGGGCATATTGAATTTTGACGGAGAAAATAATAACTATAATTGTGGTGATGGGGTCCGGTCGATGAGAAGAATGATAGTAGTGATAATGGTGTTGGGACAGTTTTGGGAATTGATGATGGCTATGAAATTAGTAGCAAATTGCATGCCATAAAGTTATTTGCTTTGGTGTTTGCAGCCTGGTGCTTTGGTGAAGGTGGAAACAGATCGATTGTGGTCAAAGGGGGGAAACTAATTGATAGATGTGAGGATGAATCGGTAAGGATGATTTTCAACTCCTCACAAATTGTTATTAGATAACGAACATTTAGTGAAACGGAAAGCACAATTCAAAGCTATAAAATATAGTAGACAATTTGTTGACTTAAGTTATTGGGCAAGGCTGTGATGGACAACGCCTTTGGCTTTGATGCAAAGTGAGACAAAAGTCTAATAGACATTTTTTATTATTTCAGTAAAATGACTGACAAGTTTCATTTTATACGACCACAAGAGGCTCCTGTGTTTACACCGACAGAGGATGAATTCAAAGATCCCTTGGCTTACATCAACAAGATAAGACCTCAGGCAGAAGCAGCTGGAATTTGTAAAATCAAGCCTCCAGCGGTAAAATTCCCCCTTGTTTTCTCCTACAGTCTCATCCTTTTAATTTACTTATAATTGGGCTTAATTGAATTGTTTATGTTCGTCTAACAGAATTGGCAGCCGCCGTTTGCGGTGGACGTGGATAGTTTCAAGTTTACGCCGCGAGTTCAAAGATTGAATGAATTGGAGGTACTTCTCAATCACTTTTGATATCTTGCGTGTGAAATTTACAGAATTTTAATAAAATTTTAATTTTAATATTCATTGCAGGCTAAAACAAGAATAAAACTCAACTTTCTTGACCAAATTGCCAAGTTCTGGGAACTGCAAGGATCCTCTCTAAAGATACCTACAATAGAGAAAAAAGCCGTGGATTTATATACTCTTCATAAACTGGTCACTGCCGAAGGTATGTCATTTCTTACAGGAATTACTGTGTATGTTGAATGAAGTTTCTGTTTGTGTGTAATTAACATGCTAAAAATCAATTGGGATGGCAGGGGGGAAAGACAAAGTAAACAATGACAAGAAGTGGAATCGTCTGGCGGCGAGGATGGGGCACAATCCTCAAAAATGTTATGGAGCGCTTCTGAAGACTCATTACGAGAAGATTCTCTTTCCTTACGACATGTTTAAAAAGAAGGAGCCTCATCTGATTCCGGTAAGTATTAAAAGTCTCCGTGACTAATAATAATATTTAGTTAGTTAAGCTCTGCTATTTCAATTATGTAATCGTGAATGATATAATTAAAGGGTGAAAAGTTTGAGACGCCTAAGAAAGGTTCACCTACCAAGTCGCCAGCTAAAAGTATGAGAATGGGGGGAAAAGCAACGAAGCAAGTCTACGACCACATAGAAGACAAGGTACGTTAAAAGTTTTAGTTTTGAATTTGCTTATTTAAGCGGAATGGAAAAGAATGTTGACGTAGTGTGCTTGTTTATTATTTATAAATTCTATGGGCTGGAAATGTTAATATCTCTAAAAATTGAATGATTTCTGTTGGAAATGAAAACAGCTGTTGTACTATATGCTGAATTTATGTCAGTAGTGCTACGTGTACTACGTAGTGTGTAGCTCCTTAGCTTTTTGTGTCTGGTTGTGTAAAGAAATTGTCCTAACAGACCTTGGTTACCTCTTGGATAATTTACAAGCACAACTAAGGATAAGAAAGTGCTGTTATTGCTTTGCTTGTAATGTCATAAAATGACTAGGTTAGTTTAGAGCAACCTAGAATTAGGCATAGCACTATGAATTTTTTACGAGATCATGTAATATGAATCAATCAATTACTTAATAACGCATGACAGCACGGGCATGTCAAGCTCTTGTGTAAATATCGCATGTATAAAATCAAAAGCTATTCATCGGAACCTCTAAGGCAAGCTATTGTTTCTAATATTACTCTCAAATGGGATTCCAAAACCAGTCTCTTCACTTTTTTAATAAGGCCAAGTAAATAATACGTGGCTTGTTCAGAAAATCAATCAGAAAGGACTGTGTGAATCCATTTTTATCAAATTACCTTTTTACTAAGTAATAATTAAATTCTGTAGCATCAAGCCTACCATTAAACTTCTCTGAGTCCTGACAATTATTTTTTAATGTCTCAGAAAAGTAATGTATTTATTGTATTTACTCATCGCTTTCCTTCTACTGCTATAAAAACAGCTAAAATCTTAAATCTTGTTGTAAAAGAATTGATGTGTAATATTGTTATAATATATTTGCCTTGGAAGACTTATCAGTTTGATATTTAGTGGATGCATGAGCGTATTGGTGAATCTGAACAGAGTTTGCACTGAGATGCACCCGGGGCGTTAAGCGAGCTGGGAAAATGTCATTAAGAATGTGCGTTTGACATGGTGCAATGAGTGCAAAGTCTGGGACGATTGACCAATGCGCCGTCCACACACATACGTCGTGTTTGTTGGGAAAAGCGGAGATGTGAAACGGTTGCCCATGACTGGGACTTGATGTTCTTAGTCGTCGTACGTGTAATCTTGGTGGTGTCTTAATGAAATAACGTTGCCAACTTATTACTTGCTGTGGAGACACTGGACATTTATTTCCGTTACTCATTGCCATTGAGAGACTTATTTAATTTTTGTCTGTGTAATTGTCAAATGATATGATTTATTGTAAGTGGAATTGGATTGTATTAAAATCGTGTCTTTTTTGGGTGGGTTGCTATATCTTGATGCTTGAAAATGCAACAAATGAATTGAGATTTGGTTGCAGAGCTCTCTCTCTCTCTCTGTAAATATACCCGGTGCATTGTGTACATACAGCTTGTACTTATTTTAATTACATTATTTGAATGTAAATGGAGAATATCAAATGATCTTGGTATCTAAAATCATTTTGTTGACTTACCTATATCTGTTATGCAAATTGCGGTGGACTAATGAATGACCTCAGAACGGAAATTCGACACGTGTTGAGATCAAGTCGAAAGAGCTGAAGAGGCTTGCCTTCTATGGCGCTGGCCCAAAAATGGCCGGATATAATAAACAGTCTCTGTCACTGACATTGTCACAAGCGCAGGATACGAAAGCGCACTCCCGCAAGCCACAAACTGTCCAAGATCCCGTAAGTAGACTTCCTACTTACTTGGTGTTCTGGCAGCCTCTAGTTGTTGCATTGCACTTGGCGCTTTCAACCGGCGTGGCAGTTTTCATTTTTTTTTAATTACTCAACTCTTCTTTGTGCACTGCATAACTGTATCTTTTTAAGTATCCCTGCACATAACATTCTTAACCCCATCTCTTTCGATTATTTAGCGGCTAATTAGCCTTTTTTGTTGATCGGATCTCTTATTTCAGTTTCACCTTTCGTCTATTTTTTGTCCTCCTGTCCTCATGCTTTCAAGCTAATGTTTACCGTGTTCACATTTGTAAATAACTTTTGTTTCCTATTCACCTCAATGTCTCTGTAGCCGTTTTGCAAATTTTATTTATGTTATCTCTCAGTAGTAATCATGCTCAAGCCTAAAAGTATTAGAATAATGGTAGCCTTCATTATTAACGTCGCGCGCCACTCCCAATCAATCATTTCAGATTGTTGTGCATTCCAAAAAATTGTCCATTGTCGACACTTTTTCATAACAGTCTAACTACACTTAACGAGATGCTACTCATTTCAGTAAGACTCGGGTACTTACTAATTAGTGCAGTTATGTAAAAGGAGACGCTCATAAAACAAAAGAAAGAAAGAGTCAACTTTATTTTAAAATGTCAATTCATCTAATTTTTCTTGTTCTCGCGGTTTTCTGGCTCTAATATTTCAGTCTAATCCATTTTGGCTTAATTGAAACTTCTCTGGCACTAATAGACCTGAAAATAAAAAAAATGGAATCCTCTCCAAAATGTCTATGATACAGCATTTTGCGCCAAAAAAAATTGGCATTTAAAATATTGTAATATCTAAAAATAAAAATGTTGGGAAACCTACCATAGCCATATATAGTTGGGTTACTGTTTCTGAAAATAGTCAAATTAGTAGTTTACATCCAGAAGTTTCGCCAAAAATGTAGAAGTGATATAATTAGGGCACTGTCACGCTCTACTGTCAATGCGCACCTTATACATCCAAATTACAGAAGTAAAAAAGTCTAAGGCAGTGCACGAAATGATTGTAGCATAGTAATCAAAGCGGAATAGAAAATGGCTAAAATTCAAATATATAAATCGCCTCAGTTTATTCACTCACACAGTAGTAAGCAAGTTGGCAGGGATTATTTTTACTATTATTTATGTAACGAAAGCTATCGCTGAAGAAGAAGCTGAGCTTGTTCCAAAAATGTTTTCTCTGCTTTATGGTCAATCATAGTAAAGAGATAAAAAGTTGACTGTTTGTGCATAATCACAATTTGCATTAAAAAAATATTCACTTCCATTTTCGCTTTTATGGATTGGCTGAAAATAGTTTTTTGGATTGATATTCAAGTAAAATCAGATTTGTAATCACAAGTTGTAATATTCAATATTTTTAGTGTTAACTTCATTTTTTAAATTGCCAACATTTATACATTGAATGCAGTTTTATTCAATTTTTATTCTTTCTGGACTGTTTTTTATGAAGTTGTTGAAGATTGATTAAGTGTAGCTGCTTGCAAAACTGTGCCTGTGAAAAAATGCTGGATTTTAGCCTGTCTAACAATGAAAGAGAGTTAATTGAAGAGTCGTTGAAATCAGATAGTCTTGTTTGATTATTTTATTTTCTGTAGATGACTAAGGAATTACAGACATTGTTTAGATTAGTACTTAGCTAAATTTTGTAGAAGTAACGATGAACATTAGCCCCATTTTGATTTTGATTGTATGAATACCTTTTGATTGACATTTTAATTGCTTTTAAGCTAACATTGTGCCTTTATTGCAATTATGCAAAATAAGACGCCATACGTAGGTGAATTTTATCGGTTGCATTTTAGCTGTGCAGATGGCTCTTTGATTTGGCGTAGATGTTTTCAGTGTTGTACATGACTGTTTATTTGTGCGTTTTCAAAACAGCTGGCTAAGTATGTATGCCACATTTGCAAAGGAGGTGACGCTGAGGAGAAGATGCTTCTTTGTGACGGTTGTGACGACAGTTATCACACGTTTTGCTTGCAGCCTCCCCTCCCAGAAGTGCCCAAAGGTACAATTTTTGATTTAATATTTTTGACTTTGCTCTTTTTTAATACTTTGATACGTATCACTACTCAATGCAAGATTTATTAAAGACAATTATGTAAAATGATTTTAGGGGATTGGAGATGTCCGCGCTGTGTTGCTGAGGAAGTGAGCAAGCCGGGAGAGGCTTTTGGTTTTGAACAAGCTCAACGGGAATATACACTGCAACAATTCGGAGAAATGGCTGACCAGTTCAAATCGGATTACTTCAACATGCCCGTTCATGTAAGATCACTATCAATGTACCTGTTTTTCATTCTATCTCAAAGCTTTAATCAAGTAGTAAATTTTCAAAAACCTAAAAAAGTAATTTTTTTTATTGGACAATAGATGGTCACGTCTGAACTGGTGGAGAAAGAATTCTGGCGAATCGTATCTGCTATAGATGAAGATGTCACAGTGGAATATGGAGCAGATTTACACACCATGGATCACGGATCGGGATTTCCAACGGAATCATCTAGTAATATTGAGCCCCAGGACGCTGTCTACACCAAAAGTGGCTGGAACTTAAATAACTTGCCTGTCTTATTGGGATCCGTGCTGGGACACATAAATGCAGACATTTCTGGAATGAAAGTGCCGTGGATGTATGTAGGAATGTGCTTCGCAACTTTCTGTTGGCATAACGAAGATCATTGGAGCTATTCCATTAATTATCTCCATTGGTAAGAATAACGATTCAGATCAAATCAAATTCCCTACATGCATTGATTTTTACGTCCTTTTTTGTTCCGATTAACCTTTGGACTTTAAACTTTGTCCTGTAAAAATATTGACAATTTCTTAATAATTTTCAGGGGAGAGCCGAAAACTTGGTATGGTGTACCTGGCTGTCGGGCTAACGACTTTGAAATTGCCATGAAGCAAGCAGCACCGGAATTGTTCCAGTCTCAGCCTGATCTTTTGCATCAACTCGTGACGATTATGAATCCGAATATTTTAATGCAGGCTGGAGTTCCTGTCTACCGTATGGATCAAAAAGCTGGTGAATTCATTGTCACTTTTCCGAGAGCCTATCATGCTGGCTTCAACCAAGGCTACAATTTCGCCGAAGCAGTTAATTTTGCCCCTGCAGATTGGGTGAGTGCTCTTAAACTAATTTTAGCATACCAACATTTGTCTTAATAAAGAATATTAAAAGAGTTTTCATTTCCGAAATTCTCTGAAAAAACTGTAATTTTTACATTTTATTTTCAGTTGGCTATGGGAAGAGACTGTATCACACATTACTCAAACCTCCACCGCTACTGCGTTTTCTCTCACGACGAATTGGTTTGTAAAATGGCTCATGATTACGAAAAGTTAGATCAGTGGATAGCAGTGTGTACCTATAAAGATATGGCAAAAATGCTGGAGACAGAAAGAGGTAATTATTTATGATTATAAATATAATTTGTCAAATTCTTGTTCTGAAAAATAGAAGTGGATTATTAAATGTGCTTTGTTTTGTCTTATTTTAGAGTTGAGAAAAGTAGTCTTGAGTTGGGGACTTACTGGAAGTGAGCGCGTCGCCTTTGAAATGTTGCAAGATGACAATAGATTATGTGAATTTTGCAAAACTACTTGCTTTCTCTCTGCTATCACTTGTCCTTGCACTGAAGACCAACTAGTATGTTTGCGTCACTATGATAAGCTCTGCGAGTGCCCTAGTGAGACACACATCTTAAAGTAAGTACTTAATATTGTAATATGTTATAAACATTTTCTTCAAATTTCAAATTACTATATGACGTCTGTATAACTTTAATCAATACAAATTTAAGGTATCGGTACACACTTGACGAGATACCTCTATTAATCAAAAACCTACAAGAATATACTGCCGAGTATGAGAACTGGTCACGAATATGCAAAGAGAAGGTTGTATGTCCCATGACAGATAAAAGTGACGAAGATAATAAAATCGGTAAGTTGCATTCATAATAATTGTTGTCCAGAATTTTCATAAGACAAATTTTATGGTAGTAAGTAAATGTTATTTCGTTTACACACGGATCGTTGAGTTAATTTCTTTGGGATTATAATTTCAGAAATGGACGAGTTAAGAGAATTGGTCGAAGAAGCCAAGAAAAATAATTATCCAAATAGTCAGCTCGTCGAAACTGTTAAACAAGTTTCGTCGGAAGCGGAAAAGTTGTCAAAAATCTCAAAATCTCTACTGACATCCAGTGTCCGCACCAGGTAAGCGCAAAAATGATTTTGTGTCCATGAATTCTGTATTTTGACGAAAAAGAACTAATTATTGTTTGAATGTCGTAGAAAATCGTCAACTGCACCTACAAAACCATCATACACTGTTGGCGAGCTACAGATACTGCTTCATGATTTAGAAAAACTGCCTGTAAAAATGAAGGAAACAAAACTGATCAGTAAACTGATAGGAAAATTAAGTGAAATGAATGTAAGTCTTGAGTTCTATGCTTTTTCTTTTCAAATTGCAATTTGGTTAATAACATGGCTGTTTTTATGATACTAGAATGCAGCAAAGTACTACATTGTTCAGCAGGATAGTGGCGAATACGATTCCAACCAAATCAAAGCGTTTTTGGAGGAAGCCATGCAGTTAGATGTTGAAATTCCTGATCTCGATGAAATACAAACTGTAAGTTATGATATAGGACACCCATAGAATTCTAAGTTCTTTGCACGCATTAATTACCAATGGGCTAAAATAATTTTTACCTACTTTTAGATATACAAAAGAAAAAAGTGGCTAGAAAGTGTCGAGAGTTACGAGGGGATGTGGAATATCCATCAGCTAAAATTGTCGATGGGCATCGGAGAGAGTCTTCCTTGCCACCATACGACACTAAATAAGTTAAGATACTTGTCGAGTTTAAATGAATTCATCGACATGTGGGAAGAAAAGGCCCAAAGAATACTTAACGCAAAGTAAGCCCTTAATTAGCCCTTATAAAATTGTCAATGTTACTGAGTAGTTCACGTTAAAACTACAAACCAAGATATTGTTCGATTTTAAGTATGTGTGTGTTTTCATTTATAGAAAAGAGAAGTTCACGCTGGAAGACGTTGAATGTGTGTTGGGCGAGGCAGTTGAACAACCTGTGGCACTACCGTCCTTGCCTCCTCTACGGGAATTAGTTTTAAAAACTAATGTCTGGCTTCAAAAAGTGAAGTTATATGAAAACAAGTCAGAATATCCGTACATAGACGATTTAGAGAATTTAGTCAGTAAAGGAGAGGCTTTCCCATTGTATCTGAAACCACTAAACATTCTTCGTTCCCAAGTTCATGGCACAAAACTATGGAAAGAAATGTGTGCTCGAGCATTTTTGAAAAAAAATTCGTGCATTACCCTAATTGAGGTAGGTGACACATTGTAACATCCTGGCTATTATAAAATGATGATTGTGTGCTTAAAAATCAAATGGAAAAGTTTGAGGAGTAACATTTTTAACATTTATTCCAGGCTCTTGTACCAAGAAGAGAAATTAATAGAATCCCTAGCCGTGGAAAAAGAAAACGTTTTGACGTAGAAAATCCAAATCATCAATTAGCGGCGATGTTACTCGATTTACGAGTTCTGGAACTAAAAACTGCTGGAGAAATAGCTAAAGCATATGAGGTAAAATTAACAAGCATCAATTTTTATTTGTCAATATTTTTTTTTCTTTTTTTGATATCTTGTGGCCGGTTTAATTAACTATGACTCTCCTTAATTTGGCAGAAACGGCAGGCTTGGGAAACAGATGAAGTAGTTAGTCTACGAAAGCATAATTTAGATAAGAAACGGCACGATGGTGGAGATTCCTTATACTGTGTGTGTCAGAAGCCTTTTGGCGAGTTTATGATTCGTTGCGAATTATGTTATGAATGGTTTCACGGTAAGTTTACAA
>JAAAYG020023403.1:0-17786 GCA_009936455.2 Tomocerus minor | reverse complement strand
ATGTCATTTACCTTCTCAGACCTACAATTTATCCCTAGAAGACGTACAGAAAGTTTGAATCGATTATCTTAATTCGTAACATACATACATACATACAGACATACATTTATACAGACATACATACATACATTTATACAGACATACATACATACATACATACAGACATACATACAGACATACAGACAGAGTGGGTTTTTCTATAAAGCAGCTCTGCTACTTAATAATTATTATCTCATTATTATCTACTTATCTAAGAATACTTATCTTTAAGTTAAGGCAGGGCTTTAGAATTGGAAGAGGAAAATATAAAGCTGGATGCGCCACAAATTTTGAATTGTCGCCGTGGACTGCTCGTGTATTTCAAACGCAAATCATTCATTTTGAAAAAATGCACAATGTTGCAATTACTTCAGATGTTCTAGGAATATTTTTATTCTTTATACCGAAAAAATTTGAAATACATCTTCCAATGCATTACTGAGATCCACAAAAAAATTCATTTTATTATTTTAATTTTAAAAATGTTGACCTTGGCTCTCAGGGTTGCGGTGGATAAAATGAAGGGGTTGGTCAAATTTGGATGAAATTGGTTTTATCCACCTTAATTTTGTGCTTTGGCCTGATGAAATAGTAATTAACATGGAATTTCATCCTATCCAATTTTGTCCAACTGATTTTTATGGATGGATAAAATGATAAAATTGAATTTCATCCGGACAATATACAATTTAACCCTGTTGGATCCTCTTTAAAAATACGGAATTATTTCAAAAATGTCTACCTCACTCGTCTACTCTAAGCCGCTTTCCTACAATACAGTCTTTGCAAACCTGATATGGATAATATTTATGTCTTAAAAAGTATCTAAGATACTTTTTAAGACAAAAGTATTTGGATATCAGCTAGTTTTGTGCATGCGTGATTACAAGAGTTCCAATATGTCCGATTATATGTATTTGTACGTAATTAAGTAATTATATTTGGATTAATTTTAAGTAGAAGATGTTTGCAAGGGAGATGAATTAAGTCAGTTTGATTTATTGTTCGTACATTTCTCCATTCCACAGTTCCACCATTCTTTGTGGCTGATTAGCGCGTTGAATCTGCTGGCCACGTTGTATGCAATGGGGATTGAGACAGAGCCTACCGCAGGTGTTTACCATAGGCTTTTCGAAGCAAGTTCCTTAGCGATGATGGACGATTTTACTTACATTGACATTTGGGGAAAGCAATACCGCTTCATTTGGAATGTCATCCAGAAAGAGGCACTCCTATTTCTAAATTTCACTCTTATTTCTACGGATTATTCTCTTTCAGATCCTCACTTTTTTCTATTTCCAAACTCAATTACCAGTTCCCTGGATTTCAACACTTGTTTTTCTTTGACACATAGTTGAAATGCTGCGGAGTACACGATCCGGAAGATTGGCTCCGCTCTCCTTTCAAACAAATTCCGAAATCTTGTTGCTCCCACTATCGCGGAGAGAAGTGCGAAAACCAGATCCGAATTTGGAACGACTTGCCAGAGAATAGTCGAAATTACAGTGACATTTCATCCCTTCTTAACATGGAGGTTTGTTATTATCATTTTCACTACACTCGCACTCTTCTCACTTGCATAAACATCATCATTTGTAGCGGTGATAGAAACATTTGAAATAGTTTGAACTTTCAAATCTTTTGGCTCTTATTCATTTAGGTATCCGTATTATCATATTTTATGGATTTATTTGTCAAAATGTTTCCTGACATAAAATTGTAACATTTTTAGGGCATTTTTACGTTACAATTAGGCCATTGACCTCATAAGCTCATTATATTCCGCTCTTATTTGTCTCACTCACTCGTACCCAAATGTTTGAAAAGATTCTTCTGTTGAATGCTGAATGGATGTTACAGGGATATTTTTATAATTGTAGAGAATATGGACACATTAATAGGTCAAAATTGAATTGAATTGTTGAATGGGTGTTACAGGGATGTTTGGATTCTGTTCGTGTGGAGTGGAAAGCAATGCGATGGGATTGGGTCGTCTATCCAATAATCATTTTTATTTTCCACACTCTGACCTCTATCAATCTCAATCTGCTCACCAAGGTCCTCGAAGGCCAATTTCGAACGGTGGTCGGACAGGACATTTTGAAGGAGTTCAGGGAGTACATGAAAATCAGGTTGATTTCTTTCTGTTGCTTACCATGTAAAATATGCGGCAATCTATGGAGACCAGGGCCGGATGACGATCTACCTGAGAATAATCCTTCCGCAATCATCACTCTCCATCACTCAATTAAGAAAATTGTCAGTGACGCTTCTTCGTCCACATCCAGTTCTAGCTCATCCTCTTTTTCAAGTTCCACGGAAGAGGTAACACCTGTCAACTCTGCGGAAGCTCGAGCACAAAGAAAAGCAAGATATCAAAAGACTCTTACTAAAGGCTTTTATTAAAAATATTATTACGCCGTAAAATACAGTTTCTCTAGGATTAAAATTATTAAATCGTTTTTAAATAAATGTTCTAATTTATTTCGAGAAGAATCTCACAAGTTTGTAAATAGATTTTTTGTAGCAATCAAAGGTGTATATAAATTCTGTAGGAAGGGACTTGGGAATTTATTTAGTTCTACATTTTGATAACTCAAAACTGAATGAAAAATATTGGATAATTTCCCAGCATTTTCGTTGATTTTTCGGAATTTGCCATTTGACAGGTAAGCCTTGAATACTCTCAAGTTAATAATTTATTTATGGCCATACCGCATGAATAGTCCAGAGTTTCTGGGGGCCCCCACACACACATTTCCCAAATCCAAAAAAAGAGGAGAAACAATGAGAAACAAATCGCAGAATGATTGCATTATTTTTCTTCGGAATGCTAAAATAAATCTGGAGATCTGCTATATAAAGCAAAAATTGGTCCTAATGGAATATCTGATGAATTGATACTGGGCATTAACAACAAATAATATACTTAAAATCAAGGCATAGCCGCTGGATGCAATTTTCTGCAGTAATCTGTTGAAAAATGCATAAATTAATTGGATAGGACTGCAGTAAATTAGTGGCGGGAATAAAAGACGGCTGGAAGCATAAAATGAAACGGGCTGCTAAATGAGCTTAACTGGAAAATGAGAGTTGAATGAGAGAGTTTGGGTGAGAGGCTTTTTAGAAAAGTGGTGAAATTAATCGACGATGACTTTTGTCCGTTCTGCAGGAAAATATAGAAGTGTGTTGTGTGGAAAGATGTTTGCGGAGTGCGGGAGCTGCAAGATGGAAATTGGAAAATGTTTCTTGAGTGCGGCAGTTTTTTGTGTTTTAAATATTATTCCAACTTATATAGTTAGTTTAATAATAATATGGGAAAACTGGAGGAGTGAGACATCGGGAAGGCAAGGATCGATTCTGTGGGGTGACCGTCGAAGCGTATCACCATTTTAATAAGAACTTAATGAGAAAGTGCTTATGAATATTCTGGTGAAAGATCAAAAGGAGTTTTCTCTTTGACCGGAAACTTAGGAGAGTTCTTCCCGCCCGCCCACAAGAAATCCAGAGCAAAAAATATTCCTTCTTCCTTCGCTTCACTTCCCCTACATCCAAAGAAAAGCGTCACTCACCCAAAAGGCTATTAATTCTAAACTTTAGTTTTCTGGAAAGTGTGAGATAATATATCATGCTATATGGATCAGATGATAGTTCTGTCTACTACGCCACATATCGCTCTGTCGACTACTTACTCCTAACCGTCTGTCTTTACTGATCAAATGAAATGCTAAATGAGCTTTGTACTAAACTCAGTCGGAGCTCCACTCTTCCTTTGAAAAGCGTTCTGTTCTATTTACTCTTCTTATTTGGTTTTCGTATTAGAATGAGTGAAAAGGAGAGCTGTAATGAGAAGCTAAGTTACAGGCAAAATGTTAGTAATTTATCTCGAAAGCAACAGACTGCATGCCACAGCACGTCCCTATTACTACTTAGAAACAGAGAACTCCTACAGCTAACTAATTGTCATCCAACAGTTTTTTGACGCACATTTCTAAATTGCATTTTCAACCTTTCCTCATTCATTTCCATATTTCAAATCTCAAATCTATATTTTCTCTTATTTCTTTTTCATATGCATACTCAATTCCACAACGCAAATCTCACACCTTCATTCAAGCTATTCATTTCAATTCTGTCCTATAGGGCGTCATTTGAAAAACTTGTGTATGTATGAACTATGCTCTTCAAAAGAAAGTTCTATCCCAAATCACTACTAATCAGCAGCTGATTATTTAAGTAATCTACTGTATTACACCGTACACAATGAAAAACAGATGATTGCTTTGCGCATGTAATCACGTAAATAAGTATACTAACTCTCAAAAAGAGTGCATATATGCACTCTTTTTGAGAGTTAGTTTTTCCTACTTATTCCACTATATTTGTGCCAATTGTGCCTTTTATCATAGCCCTATAAATAGACGAACCTTATCTTCCACCTACATTGTTCTACATTGATCTGGCTCTCGATTTAGCTGCGTGACGGACATCTCCTATGGACAGAAACCGAATGCTATGATGAAGATAAACGAAAAGTCATAAAAATACATTAAATCTTGACTTAGCGGCGTTCCGTGACTGTAATTCTCGTATTCACCCTATGCTATGATGACTTTTCGCCAATTTTCTCTTTTCTTGTCATTCGGGTTCTGTTCATAGGCGATGGTCGTAACGTAACTCGAACAACTTATACACAGGGCAAAATGAAAAGCCCATCTGGGTCAAAAGTTATAAGCATGTTTCCAAAACTCCTTGCCCAGATCCCACTTACCTCTATAGCTCTATTGTATTTTGTTCTGTTCCGGGTGGATGGCGGACTGAAAGATACACATTAGATCTTACACTTTTTCAGCGAATGTCCTGACTATTAGTAGTATATGGCTATGCTTTTACCAACATTGCCACACATGGTTTCGCAATAGCTTCAAGTTTAAAAAAGTTAATTTTTCTTCACTTTACACTTTCTGTCTTTAGTGCAGTCCGCCTGATTTTCAATGTTCATCTATTCATTCTGACAAATAGTAGTCTCAATTTGATTGAACCCAACTTTATATTGATGAATGATACACACAGAGCTATTCTGCTGATAATCCGGGTCTTGACAAAATGCACCCCCTCACCGCCTGCCGCCTATGAACTTACGAGTAACTTTAGATACCTCAAGGAGGCAGGTGAGCGGTGGGGCATGTTTATTTCTTGTTAGGTTAGGTTACCCGAAAGTCTCTAGGTGGTGAAGTGGTGTAAGCAGTGGAGTGATGTATTTTGTCAAGAGAGACCCGTTCAGCCTATATTTGGTTAACGTATTCAATATGCCTGCATATGCTTCATACTACATAGGATTTTGATATAATATTATGCGCTTTTACAGATTGTAATCCGAATATTATTCGTGTTATAATCTTTGAAGTTATCATTCTGTTATTCTCATAAATATATCAAATATCATAGCACGTAATTATTGCTTTCATAAACTTTGGTGTTACTCATGCAACTTGAAATCATATTCATAGGTCAATGAAGAGTCCTTGCTAAAAGGTATTGGGAGAACAAGTAATTTGCCAAGTAAAAGAATTGTGCAAATATACATGAATTTAAAATACGCGATGCGGATTCTCTAGGTCCTAATATAATATAAATATATATATGATATAGTTGAAAAACATATTTTTATAAATGTTGTGGAGAAAAATAAATTAAACTCAGACTCGACTCCAGAAGACTAATTTTTGCATAACAATCAGTTCTTGTAAAAATCCTCTTATTTTATGTATAGCATTTCCCCAAAGTAATAGCTATGTTAATTATTATGAATAGTTTAGACATTGGCAATTGCAGTCATCTGATGATGAACGATCTTTATATAGTCATTAGTCCGTGCAGTAGTAAATCTCGCAGAGAGGAAATGCACGTTGAAAAAAGAGGAATAATTGTAAGTATATAGTGGATGTTAGAGTGCATTGGAATCCTGATGCAGAGCTATTCTTTTGAAATGATGCTGTTGTATTTTTCAGAAGCAGAACGGAATGTGTATAGGAAATGCATGTATAAGTAGTGCATGGTGCAGTAGCATTTGTATGTATAAAACAAAGAATAAAACGAGAAGAAAAAGTGTGCAAAAAATGTTTAATGTACTCAAGTCGGCACTAGTCGCTCCTCTGTCCTACGAATGCATGCAATTTCGTCTTAGACTAAATAAGGAACTATATAGCTATACGGTAGGAATATTCATCGAAGGGAGAGAGAGAATGTGTGTGTGATAAGGTAGGAGAGATGTTCTGGTGAGACGGAGTTAAATTCGGCGTGGAATAGCTAGGCATGTGAAGGTGCAGGGAGATTAAGAGAGGGAGAGAGTGCGAGTGAGGTAGGCCGGAGAGTGCGTAGGCCTGTAGCAGCGTCGGCAGTTGCTGGCAGTTCGTATGTCATGAAGGCTTTTTACGTGAGAGGAGTCTTCCCCGTCCTCAGTCAGTCCTTTGCTGTCGTTCGCTGCGGTCGTTCCGTTCCTCATCCGAGAACTCAACTCAACAAATCTCAAGCAACGTGCATTGCATCTTCCTTCGTGTCGTCCTCAACTGGATCTCCGTGCATTACATCACATCTGCAGAATCACCGAAATAGCCAGCGTCTTGCACCTTCACAGGTGAACACGCACTTCCGACCTACATTCATCAACTATCCGGAAGTTCTCTATAAGCAATAGAACTGCGAGATATTCGGCACATTTCCTCGGAAATCTCTGTCTCACCACCAAAGACAATTTATTCAAAGTGATTGATTCGGAAATTTAGTTTTGAAAATATTGAAATTCTTGGAAAAGCTGAACTGCTGAAAGAAATAGGACGAATGATCACTAAGAACATCCGTTGATAACAGTTTATAGCATCATCCTACAGTCTCACCAGAAACTTTATTCTTCGACAAGTGATTTATTCAAATCAAATTGACAAATCTCAAGGATTTTCCCTGAAATAGCCTTAGGAAATATCTGGAAAAAATTCCAAGGAAAACCAAAAGTACTTTATGCCCTTTTACTGTAGAAAAGGATTTTTCTGTGCAGAATTGCGTGCTATTATTTAGACTGGCCCATTATTTGTGCTACAGTGAGACATTAGGAGAGGAGGAAAAGAAATATTTCGGGAGAGAGAAGTCGGAAATATTATTAGAGTAATAGAATCTAGGATAGATTTCACAGGCGAGTGGAGCTAATTGAATTGTGCATTGTGTTGAGGGAGCCGAAGAAGAACTCTATTCCTTCAACTGACGAACGTTTGCAAAAAAAAAGTTTCGGGCTAACTTGAGACTGTGGCTGCTAAGTGAGTGAGTGAATGAATGAGTCCGTTGGATTTTTCGCTACTTAGTCAGCACAATTGGGATTTTAAGCTGTGAGGACTCTGTTCATTGCAGAAATGTTGGGAGTGAAGAATGATCTTTTGAATCTGTCAGTTGCATGAAACATTAAGCAGCTACTTACATTATACGTTACATTAGAAGAAGAAGAAAGCTCTGGCGAAATCTTATTTCACCAACCTATGTAGCACTACATACAACAGCAACTCACTCAATCTCATCTAAGTCCATTGGCCCTAAAAGATCTTCCGCTAGCAACACAGAGGATCTGAGTGCATTAAATTAGTGAGTGAAGGAGTGGAGAGTGCAGGTGCAAGTGACTCCAGTCAACTTACGCCACTTAATTCAAAAAATAATCCAGCATAAGTTAAGGGGAGGCAAGACTTTAGATACTTTTAGATCATCTGCTGCGTGGGAGAATTCAGTCCGCTAATTTCTATCTGCATCACCATCACAGTGTCCAACACAAAACTCGACTAACTTTAAAAGTTTTCTCTTTCTGGCCAAAGACTCCGTTCCTGCTCTACATACGTCCACCTTCACTTCAGTACTATCGACACGTAGATATCAGCAAACACACACAAACTCACACGTAACCATACTAGAATCTTCTGTAATCGTATTTGTTGTCCACTCCTCCTAACAACAGTCCAACATTTCTCTATCAAATATTCTCCTGAGAATCTACTCAAACGATTTTAGTTACGACTTCCATTCACTACTTATTTACCAGTGCACATGACAGTCACCCCTTCATTCTTATATATATACTAAGAGATACAATTCCGACTTTCTCCCACATTCATACTCATATTCAACTTTCACTACGTTTCAATGCTGAATTTTGCAAATTAGCTCGCAAAGAAATTCCCAGGAAATATTTACTGGAGTGAAAGCCAAATCTCATTTTGCCTCATCAAGCACATACATAGCAATGAAGGATTCTATATACTGATATACCTACCTACGAAAAGTTTGAGTCTGGCAATCTTATTGCAAAAATTCTCAAGTGACTACACTTTCTATGTAAATCCAACTGAATACACTGAATTTGTCAAAGTGTAACTACTTTCACTATTAAAAATTCCAGGATTACTTTCACCTGCAAAAAAGAAGTTTCTAACTAAAGCTTGAATATATCCATCATTAATGTAATAGGAATTTTTTGAAACTGCCATTTAGCTAAAAGAGAGTCCTTTTAGGAACAGAAATCACTTTCTCTTTTCTCACTACTTCAACTGTGAATCTTCTTATTGTGGCTATCACACAAACGTATTTTTTTTGCCAACATCAAAAACAGAAATCTTGAAACTATCTGTTTTCAGAAAAAGTGTTCTGAAATTGTATGTGACAGTTAAGATAAAGCGCAGGATATAAAAACCGTCTTGGGAAGATACTTTGTTAGGAAATATCCACAAGTGGAGCTTTTGGAGCTGATCATTTCTCGTATCGAATTAAAAGTTTGTAGTTTCAATTACGGACAGACAGAACGTCGTTAGCTATTAATAGCATTATAGGGAGGAACTAATTTAGACAGCAAAGTCGACTGATTTAGCGAGTGAGTGCAGTGCGCTAGATTTATTAGGGCGGCTACACGGACGGAAAAAAAGAGGAACGATAAGTGTTAGATTAGCAATACATTTTTGTCCAGTGTAGTTATCAAGGAAGGAAGGAAGAAAAAGAGGAGAAAGGAAAATGCCGCAGCTGCGAGTCCGAATCTTGGCGTTCGTCGCCTCCATCTGGATCCTTTGGAACTACGGAACAGGTTAGTTGCACACTTACTTACTAATTCCAGGTGTGTAGGACCAAGGCTCAGACGGAGGAATGGCCATTGTGAAACGGATTTATTACTATTCTCCTTTTCTTCGGCTACGTGACTTTCTTTTCACATCTCCCGCATTTCCTCCCTTAGCCACAACTCATCTAAATTACATCCCACTCACATTTTCTATTTTATCAACAGATTTTAATAGCCCATTGACATACTTCTCTAATGTGTTAACAAATTATATCTTAGCCCTGCTACTATTTTCTGAGTCGTATCGCGCTATTCTAGTTTGTTGATCTCATCGGAATTATAGTTACAGAATCCAATTGCAAATTATGTAATGGAATTGTAATGCTATAAGAATTATTTTATTTTAAGATGTTGATAACATTTATGCATTTGGTATTTTCATTTAAAGTTAGATTTTTACATCATATAATAGGATCTCTCTTATTCTTGGGAATATGGGACTGTGGTTTCGAATTTACGAGGGAAGGTTGAATTAATTCCAATATAAATGCAATTATTTACCTTTACTTTTTGTCTGTCATATTCTGTAGTCATCTTGTGCCAGTATTATACTTTTACTCTTACTCAAATGTGGAGTGTAAAAGGTTGTGAATCATATTAATAATATCAGTATTATTACCTGGAATAGTAGCACAGAATATACGAGGCTATTGTAATTCACGAAGAGGATCATGATGGAAATAATGTAAAATCAACTGTGAAATTGAAAACAGGGTAGGTAGGTTCATGGTCCTCTACTAAATTCCTTTTTATAATGTGATGCATGGAATTATTAGGAAGAATGATTATTTTCTCCGAGTGAATAAGCCTCCTCCGAGTCTGTCGGCCTTTTCCTTATTTTACGAGGCTATCACTATAGATGTAAATAGCGTGTAATATGTATGTATGTGTGTAGGTAGGTAGTAGTTTAATAGACTCGTAGATTATTTTTTGGAGAACTGGCTGGAGAATGGAATGAGCGGCAGAATAAGATTCCCTATTATCATGCACATAAAAGATTAGTTACATTTTCTTGTATCACATCAGATGAGATATGGAGATGGAAAAATAAGCAAACCAAGTCAAGAGAAGTCAGAGCAGGCCAAGTGCATACATACATAACGGACGTAGTATGGAGTCCGTACACAAAATCCTCTAACGTACACAACTACAAATAAGCACACACGAGAAAATACACAAATGCATATCTTTGTAATATATCCAGAAGATCAGCTTACAAGAGGGCTAGTGCGTATCTTCTCTCCATTTATTTCGTCTTCTCTGTCTGACTTTAACCGAGGGAATTCCGACATTATTTTTTTCACGGAAAGCCTCCTACGGTTCTACACATGTTTTCCAACGGATAACTAACTATTAAAATCCTTGCTACATTTTCATTTCATACACTCATGCATTTCAAACAGAAAAACATTTAGTTCTCAGTCGAAAGTTAAGTCTAGTCGTAAAATATGAAATATCTATTCTGAAAAGACCCGCCACTCTTTACTACATAATTCTTGCAAAGTGTTACGCACAGACAGACATTACTTTTTTAACTACCCTCGTATTGATTATTTTAATTCTGACCAAAAATCCAGAAATTCAACCATTTTTATGTAGGAATTATTACAATCAATATTGTAATAATAATTTCTTTCAACATGCAATTGTTATCCTACTAAAAAATATTTTCCTAAACTAAATTCACATACTCATACAAGAAATACTAAATAAATTATTCATTGTAAAATGTAAGTTGCATTTGAGACTATATAGGGGCTGGCATGTTCACAGCAATAAAAAGTAAAGATACGTCCATTAAAATCTTTATTTTGGCAAACTGCAGTTTTGCAATGCAGTAAAACGGCGTGAAAAGAATAAAAATTGCGTCTAGTACCTGCCAAAGTGACAATGAATGAGTAGAGTGTGTACAGAAGCCGTTTGAGAGTTTTATGACAGTGTTGTGCAGCAGAATGTACGTACATACTGTGTGAGTGTGTGTAAGTGTATATAATACTTCTCTGCTATTTTGATTGAGATTGAGTAGAGTCGACTTTTTTTATTTCGTAGATAGGAAAACTAATTTAAAATGGGAAATCTGAGCTGCAGTCGCTCACTCTTGCCCAACTCTATAAGATTATCAGTGAGAAAACCTGGAGAATATTAGATTCCTTAGGGAAAGCAATAAGCAATAAAGTATTAAGACTTGAAACGTACTTTATATATACATACATACGTAGAGAGATCCTATGAATCGTATCACGTAGACTAAAGCCCAACAGTAAGTAAGAACAAGCGTGACAAGTTCAATGCGTGCCTTGTTTCTATATTTTACAGATCCTTACAAAGTACATTGCATTTACTATTTGTAAATAAATGGAACTTTTCTTGAGTTCAAGTGGTGCATTTGCAGTGCTTTGTACTAGCAGAGACTCCAGCTGAAAGCATTAAAATCCTTGTAACTGACATTGTATTAAATTACAGTGATTTCCATTTTGTATTTTATCTAATATACATAGAATATTGGAGAGGGAATTGACCCAAACATTAGGTTATATATCTATGATGTAACTTAATATATTATAGTGATGTATTAGATGCGTAACAATAAGTATGTGCATAATGTTCTGATTTCCATTGTAGAGGTAGGGAATAAGAGGGCGAGGAAGATCCCCTGACTCAGTCATTGAATGGCAGACAGATAAATAGTAACATTTGGACATTGTTCTGCCTGGCATTAATAAAAAGGTGAAGAGATAGGTCTAAGGAAATAAAATGTGGGAATTGGAGTGAGTGACTTGGCTCTTCCCTGTCGGAGGTGTTAGTTACACCAAGCCACCCGCGGAGAGACCCTCAGACCATGACTGCCTGCTCACAATGCAGCTCTGCCCCACATGGGGTCACACTCTTCTCCTCTCCCCAAACATACTCTCCCATTTACACAATCCATCTGTTAAGAGTTTACCTATCCGTCCATTCATTACTCCCTCTGCTCTCTAAGTAGGTAGATAGATAGCCTTAATTTATTAATACAATGCATAAATACACATACACACACGCAACTACTTATGTCCTACACAAGAAACACAAGTGTTATCCCGGCTTAGTCAACTAATCAACAATACTAACTACTCCCATTCAATGAATTCATAATGCCATAATTCCCCTATACTCTACATTCATAGCGTGTAGTGCTATAGACTCTGTCTAATTCTAATAAGTTAGGGGAGGATCTTGAAATAAAAATGACTGGAGATAATAGCAATTCCCAATTGAATAAAAATAAGCGGGCAATGTAAATTCTGGAAATGGATATCATAAGGAATATATATGATAATCATGAGCTATAACCTTTTTTTCCGGACTGTCTCCCGTCCTACACTAGATTTATTTATAATTCCTGCAGCGCCTATCATTAATACTATTATGAAGAGTAATAGTCTCAGTCTGAGTTCTATGCACTCTCTCTCTCTCTCTCACCCGCGGAAAAAAGAGAAGAATTTATGCAGTCTGTGTGTACATAGTTTGTGTGCAGACTGTTCTCTCTAACTGGAATTTCATCAGGCATATTTTTATGCAAATAGATAACAACCAATACATCACGTCATGTCTTGTTTCCTCTACTCAGAAACTAGCCACCTAGTTATGCACTACACTTAAAAAGGGAAAGAGAGAGAGAGGCTTTTCTTTTGCTAAAAGTATTAGAGGGAAGTAATCGGCGGTGGTTAATAAATAATTGGGTGAAAGTAGATTAGGAGTGCTAGGACGGATAGAACTTATTGTTAGTCATGCCATAGATAACCTTTCCGATGTGATAAGCAAACTATTAAAAGGATAGAGCCACCAATCCAATTCTCTTTCTCAACAGCAGCACTACGTACTTACGAGACTTACGACTGCACAAGCGGCGGCACTAACTTTTATTGTCCGAAGGCAATGCACACAAAAATTCAATAGCCAGGCGGCGATTCCAGTCTAAGTGGGTAATTGCACACTCTCATCTATACTATTAGCCTAATGCTTATTAAACTCAAAGCTTGTCAGTAAATAGCAATAAGGGAGCGTTCACTAATCCCGTAATTTTCTCGATCCACGCCCAATAAAATTCTTGTAGAAACTTCAATCCATGAGACACTATTATTAGATAGTTTGCGCAAAAACAAATCTTTGTAAGTAAACGTTTTGTTACCTAATTATCAAAATATCCAAAAAAAAATTACCCATTTTTCTGTATCTAAATAAATGGGCACCCGAATCTTAGTTTTGAATTCCATAACGAGTGATTATGAGAAACTCAAACTTTGTCTATTATTAGTTAGTTTCTTTTTTGTGGTATTTAATATAATTGTTAAATTGCCTACAGGGTTGAATTAAGGACGTATAGTAAATGATCTTTAAATATGCAGGATGTGACGACACCTCTCTGGGGCATTATATTTGCATAATATTTGAACATACCCAGAGTGGACAGGCAGTGGGGTCCTCGAGAACGAGTGTATTGGTGGCGTAAGAGAGGCTCTTGGCAGCAGAGGCTTATGTCATAAAAGATTCACTGAATAATTGACGAGTGTGCAAAGAATTTTCTAAGGTTCTCTAATAAGTGGCAGTGGAATAACAGACATTATCCTTTCGCTCGTCCTTTCTCCTCGCACAAGTTCAATCCCCTCTCTCTCTCTCTCTCTCTCTTCTTGCCTCACTCGTTCACTCACTCACTTAACAACTCAATTCCCTTCTATCAATCCTCAATTGAAATTGAATTGAAAGCGACCTTCGCCTCTTCGCTCCACACAACAATGGCTCATCCCTCACTCAAATATCAATCCATCCCCATGCAACTATCTCTCACTACCACTTCAATCTACTCATCCTTTACACTACAAGACAACAATGCCAGCCAGGAATAGATAAATAAATGTGTTCTTCAATGGCAGAGGCAATCAGTTAAATTAAAGCTGTTTAAGTGACATGCCGACACTCAAATCATGCCTTACCTCTATTCTTTCCTGTCTTTTTAGCCACTTTTAGCAAGAGTACAGCCGCAGTCTACGTAAAACGAGATGTCTGTGTGTGTGTGTGTGCTGTTGCTATTAGTAGAGAAGTGTCAATAGGAATTCTAAAAATAGAATTTCTCGTTAGAATTACTCGTCACGTAGTAGGAGGCCAGACAGGCATATTATTGAAAGTCAAAGTTAATGGGCTTTGTCTCCTTACGTCACTCTTTTTGTCAGGTGAAAGTAGATAATACAACTAAGAGCCGAAGAAAGTCACTAATGAATTCCTGCAAGTGTGAGTAATGTCTATAGGATAATATCATTTCAAAGATTCACACACACAATTACACTTAAATAAATGATTGACAACTGAAGTTGAGGCCGTTCATTCATAACTTCAAAATTATAATTATAAATTGGGATTAGCATATTGATTTGCAAAAGTGGACGTGCAGGTAGTCGGCTACACTAAAGTGATTTGTTTCTCACATTAGAAAATTAATTAATGGGAATTTGCTACATTGTTAATAGATGATAGCTATTGCTGGCTGGCTAATAAATACTTTTCCACATTTAATGATAATTGAGTTAGTTTATGTACCTGTCACTGTTTAAATATATCTTACAATCAACGTCCTCCTTCTATGATCATTAATAATATGATGATAATATTAGAGGTTTAGCCACTGTCGATTGATAATCCTGAGCATAACTTTGTAAAATGTCTGGGGTTTTTGAAGAGAAGAAAAGGGATTTCCTAGAGAGCTGTGTCGCCACTGTCACGCACCACATTAGACAACTAAATTATTATTTTGAAAGTGAAAAACAAGAGCAATGTCTCTGCTCCGACTCACTTTCACTTCCCTGTGGCTACGTACGTAAATGCGGGCGGGGAAAATGAGTGGCCTAGTTTCCTTTCTAGAAAAGAGAATTGTTTTGTAGTTACGCGTGGGATATTTATTTCCGCATGTACATAGTTGGAATATCTAATAAGAATGTATAGGAAGATAATAATAAAATGACAAAGTGGGGAGATGAGCAGAAAGAGCTAAGTAATGCCTTCCGCCAGCCACTTTATTTCATTCATTTTGGCACACACATTAAACAGCGTGTGCCGTATCCTCCTTTTTAGTGCAGGTTAGAAATCCATAAAACAGTTTCAATTAAACGAGACGGCGACATCCTCGACTTTCTTTCAACCTCCCTCCTTCCACACAGAAATTAATGGCATTGCTCCACCACCAACATTTACATAACAAGTTACAATAACAGGAGTACCTGTCTAAGAGCATCTTCCAAGTAGACACCGGCGTACCCGCCCGCTAATACTATAATAGTACAGGTGAACATCTATAAGTGCAAGAGAGGACAATAAAGTAGATGTGTGTATGTCTCCGTGGCCACGGCCACTCATAACCTACATACATTTCCTTTATATGGCTTATCTTAACGTCTCTGCAAGAGCATTAGGACGCTCCTTGGCTGATTGTGAGGAGAAGGTAGTGAGATATTGAGATAAATGTCCTAAATGCTATCTGACTCTATTATACATAAGATTCAGTGGCGTAGCTTTCCTAAATTACGGAAAATTACCACATAAATATGCAAATTACATCTGCCATCTAATTCATATCTCCCCATCCTAATTACTTTCTGTCGAAAGTGCCTCTTTCAGGGGCTATCAGGGAATTAATATTTCTTTGTCGTAAAATTCTTTCAATATTCACCTAAAATATTAAATGGACTAAAAATTCAAACTTTGTAGTCTGCTGAACCTAAAGCTTCATCGTCACCCCTCTCCCACACGACGGGTATCTTGGAAATATATCTGGAAAATATTTGTGATCATCAAAGAAAAGTTATAATTTTTAATTTTACGAAAATTGTGAAAACGAGGACTTCAAAGTTCTTGACACGGGGGGTCCCCACTATGTGGGTATGGCCAGGGGTCTTAACAGTTTACGTAGGTATATAGAGTCTTATAAAATGAAAGGGGCACTGACGTTCCCTTTCTTACCTGAGTGTATACGGGAGTGAGTGGAGGAGACTTAACTCTTTGCGAAATGTTTAAATAGGTTGATATGTGTTATAGGGAGTGTGGGTTAGTTTGGCTATGCTAATATCATAATGGTGCAATGGATCTCTCGCTCCTGCTCAGCATAAAGCTAGGTGTCGAGAGAAGTGGAACTTAATGGCCCTTAACTTTAATGTGCTGATAGCTCAACTAGGACGGGGCTGTGCAATGAAATTTATATTATAGTTATCCCAACCACTTTCTCTCTCATTCCTGCCCCTACTCCTCGCTCTACTACGGCAGTGTGTTCATTCTCTTTGGAAAGGTAAATAGGGATTAAGTAAGTGTAGAAGGAGGTATTTAGCTTTGTAAGAAGCATGTAGGTGCCCACATACATTAAATAGTCTAACCCAAACTACTGCTCAGACATTCGCTTATCTGGTTCGATACCTTTGGATACACTACACTAACAATAATCAGGAGAACTACTCTGTCAACCAACTAATAAGACTCCTTCCTATACACTCATAGCTACACTATCCATTTACTCTTACGTGACTCATAGCCCTATCAAAGTTCAAGAGGATTTTTCTCCAGAGACTCCTGCTTACCTATTTCCCGAATATTCCCAGCAAAAACGAACAAATAGCTCTCCGCGTCAGAATAGTTGAGGACGGAACTAATTTTAGCCTCGCTTACATAAATACACACATACCTGTCTATATCGTTCTTATGCTGGAATGCCAGTAATGCAACTTCCTCTATAATTGCTTTCCCATCACGCAGTAGATCGGAACAGTTGCTAAACTAACTGTAATAGGGCCTGGCACTGCACATGACACGGCTGCTTTACATTGGCATCCGCTGGCAATTGCACTCCGTTCCAACCATTTTGACTGAAAATGGACACAAATCCTATAACTAAGGCCTAAATCATCCACTATTAACTATTCTATAATGTATTAGGCACTTTGCGTTGATAAATCCCAGCAAGTCTCTACATCTTTCAAAAATCTTGCAAAAATCAATAATCAATCCAAAAATCTAAGTTACACAATAATGCTGGAATGTTTAGCTATAGATAACAAAGCATTAAAAATCACGACAATATAATAATATTCTTAAACTGTCTAAACCTCTCTAGCGCCAACTGCTTACTACCCCACATTTTCATCAAGTCAATTTCTTATATGTTATAAGGACTTTTTTGTCTCTTGATTTTGATCCAGTTCCAGAGAGTATGTCTGATGTAAGGAAATGTTATTACTGTTTATGAAATGTACTGAATTGGAGTGGACATGGAGGACACCGTAGAGAAGCATTTATTCCCATTAGCCCACCGTAAATGCTTTAATAAACACCTAAGACTGCAGTAAAGTGTCTTTGCCAGGAATGTTAACACATCTAGCTTAGCACCGAGTATTAATAAAGTCGAAGCATGAAATTTATGTCCTCTATAGTTAATAGGACGGATATATATTTGCCAATTTATTATGATTATTAAGTAGTGGAATCACTACTTTATAAGGATGCCGAGTCTGTCCGTCTGTCCGTCTGTCCGTCTGCGAGCACTATAACTCAAAAACGAAAAGAGATAATTCCTTCAAACTTTTTGAGGGTG
>JAAAYG020023402.1:0-54984 GCA_009936455.2 Tomocerus minor | reverse complement strand
GGGCCGTGTGTTACTATTGTCCATGAAATACCTCTCAAAAATAAATGTTTTTTATAAAAACCCACCCACTGAAAATCATATAGAATTTTGTCATCCTAGTTACCAATCAGAGGAGTGTATTTCAAATTAATTGACCAATAGGGAGCAAGCAGAATGACAGGTTGCGAGGCAAGTGCGCATATGAATGTGATTCCGACAGTAATTTTCCTGACAATGCAATTGCAGTGAATTTTTGAGCACTAAACAACACACCTTTCCCTATTTAACTTTAGGTCGATACTTAATAATGCTAGATTACAGTCTAGTCGATACAATATATGTAGCCTCTCCCTTGTTTTTGCATATTCGCTTCCGACTGTGCGTATAATTAAAATTAAATAATGAACCGTTTGATTACAGTGCGAAGGAAATAGTCAGAGACTATCTTTCATATTCAAAATGGAACACAAAATAATTAATAGGTAGTAGTTAGTACCAATCTCTGAAAGAGCAAATATACCTACCTGTTTATTAGGTTAATAATTATTATACAAGTTATGTAAGCCATAGTATGTATGTAAGTAAGAACACACTCCGGACAATTTGCCTTTACCTTTTAAGCGTAAGAATACAGATATGGTATAGGTATATTGAAAGGGAATGAAGAGAGGCGTGTAGTGTAATATACACATGGAGAATTCTTTTTCCGCCATTAAAAAGCAGAAATATCCTGCATTTTCAGGTTGAAAGCACAGAGAGTGGCCTACGTATCATGTCTAATATATCATTTATTACGAGGAGACGAAATTCCCATAGCTCACATAAGGTAGGAACTTTGTTTGCTATTCCACGTATGCACCTCGTATGTGAATGTAATTTATTTGTTGGGCCATAAAATGAAAGTGAATTTCGAATCAATAACAGCAAGATCCATAGTAGAAAAAGAGACATGAAATGAAACATTAGTTGATTCAACATTTCACATTTACTTTTCCTAGCAGAGACAAGAGTCTAGAGCTATACAGCTACATATAGCACTACTGCATCCTCCTTCTTCCTTTTCCGTTCGTGATATTTCCATATTATTTAACCAAGCAGAGAAATACCATCATAAAGTAACAGTAATTGTAATACGAGGCAGTGGCTGAATTGCGTCCTTCATCATATAAACTTACGCCCTGTCATGTCATGTCTTACACTCCCAAAACCATAATTTCTTTTATGCGTGATGTGCAAGGATATTTAATGTTAGTTTGTTTCGTGTTGTAGATTTCAACGTTGAACCAGGTTAACTATCAGCCACAGAGCTATACGGTCATATTATTATTATGAATATTAAGGCTAAGATTCAACTGTATTATAGCCATAATAGTGTTCATATACTATCAAAGATGCAAGCCTCAGTTGTTGCATATCTGCTTTGTAGCATAAATACACTATATATAGCAAAATAAATACTTTATTAGCATTCACAGTCTAGTCTGCGAGAAAGTAAAATAGTGGAAGGGATATTATTATATTAGCTATTTCTCCGGCGGCATGTCAAAAACAACTCTGTCCCAATTCGGTGCAATAATAATAATTACACAGTGGTACTTCTAAAAAGGGTGCAGTTATAGAAAACTTGAAAACGTAGCATGTCAAAATCTGAATAGAATTTCTCGTTCCTTTTCCACTGTGGCACTTTCTCCATTTTCTCTTATCACACTGTTTAGTACACAGAGCACATAGGACGTAACTTCTTAATAACGTCATAACAGAACTAAATGGCTTGAGCTTTGCAAAAAGGGCTTTGGCCCAGCTCAACGTAATTTAATGTTGAGTAATAAGCAGTTAGTATATGAGTGATCGCCGTCCAGTCTCAAATGTCTTGTACTGACTTAAATGTAAAAACGTTGTGCTAAACCTTGATTTCTCGACAGAACTTTCTCTAAAAACTTGAAAGAAGTAAAATTAAGGAAACTTTCTTTCTTGCCTCATGTGTACTCTGTTATTTACTAATCAATTCTGCAATAAAGATAAAGAAAACCCATTATTCTTAGTTACAAAACGAAACATGGCAACATGGGTGTAACTTACACATGAGTCTCCTTACTTTTCTATTTGCGCCTCGTTTCCTTGCAGTAATGTAAGAAAAATATGAATTTGCCCCACATCCCAACGGAAACATTAAGGAAACGTTTATTGAGCATCTTGAGTAATATACTATAATATGGGCATAGTGTCTATATTGTTCAATTTGGCCACACTAATATAATAATAGAACTAAAAGAGCTATACATTACATACATCAACAAAAAGAAAGGTAAATCAAGTTTATGTAAACTTTATCTTACATAGTTCAACTAAATTCATAGTTGAATAGCCGACTAAGGGCAGAGGCCAACTTTCCCTCGGCGAGCCTTCCGCCTCAGTTTCCTCTGCCAGACCATTTAGATTCAGGTAGTTAACTACAGGTTTGCAATTCATGACTAAAACTGTTAACTTAAAGAGCGGAGAGAGAATTTCGTCCCTAATGAAGAAAAGAGTAGAGTGGAAAAAAGTGTTGCTGGAAGTTTTATTCTTCTTTTGCCGGAGGTTTTCGCTACCAAAAATATATCCATTTTCTGATTAGTTTTCTAGTAAACTGGCACACAACTAATAGCCTAATGTTGTACAACGATACTAACACCAAGCCTGCGGAATTCTGATATTTACAGCTTTGCATTAAAGAAATAACACATTGAAAGTTCCTGTTTTATTTCTATTCCATATAATGTGCTGTGCCTAATGATTACCTACACTTATTGTTAAAGTAGGTACTGTGCATATAGCGATGAATATTTGCAATGCTGAGGTTTACAAAGGAATTACCTCGAAAGAGAAAAATGGAAGTAGTTGTAGCATGGAAATGTAATTGAGCCTAGGTTATGCTTTGTCCTCCTACTATATACTTTGTACAAATAGCCTAGCTACTTACTACGTATATATATATACTCAAAGCTTCCTTACAGTTCGCTTCGCGTGAAAGTAAAGAAAAGAAAGTAGCCAATCTATCACAAAATGTTCTCCTGGGAGAAACAAGCGAAACGGAAATGCGATAAACAATGCAGGTGTGTACTAAGTTGGGATTTACACAGTACCATCTGTTTTCTGCTAAGAGCTTAATGGATTAATGCTGCCAAAAATGCTGACAAAATAAAAGGAGACGCAATTACCGTTATTGCTTTTCTGAATATAATCTATGCCTAATTTCTTCGTTTCTCTAAACAGCTAATGTATTTGCATAGCAATACATGTACAAAAAAATACTATTTGAAGCCTTGATTTACTATTGTTTTAGCACCGTTCTGTTTAGTGGAAAATTCTGTCTTCGCCTACCACCCACTGTATGATATGTCATTGCATTGTGACAACTGGCAACTGCATTTTTCCAGAAAATTAATTGAGCCTAATATTCCTCATACATTAGATGCCAGATTAACGTCCTAATTTTTTAGATGTTTTCTAGCAATGATTACTTTTTTTGCTTGCACCCTACATACACTCACAATTACTCATAAAATAAAGCTATTAGATATAAAGAACCGAGAAAAATGTGGAGTGCTGAATAAGATTGCAAGTTTTATAGAGGCTAATCAAAATAAAAGAGATCCAATTTGTAAAGTTAGTTTCTATGAAACAGGGCCGTGTAAATAAAGAGAGACAGAGACACAATAGGGCACGGAGGTTAAAAGAAATGTGTCCCACCTGTCCTGTACTGTTTTTTGATTGTGCACGCTCTCAGTCTCATGTGTGGAAATAGTGCCAAATTGACATGAAAGGCTGTAGAATCTTAGGCACAGCGGTACACATGTCATCTATATATTATTATTTACTTTTTTTTAAAGTTACTGCACTGTATAACATAGTTTACTAAAAGCCCTGCTTATCAGAGCAAGAGCTCTATTTATGTTTTCATTTAACAGACCCACATGTGCTCTATAAAACTTCCAACATTCATCCTAGAAACAAAGCTACAAACTTTGTCTTAATACCATTAAACGAAAGCATTTACAGTTACTCCTCTGCTCTTTCTTCTTCAGAACTACATTGCATACATTAAAATGTTTACTACAACTGTAATAATAACATGCATTTTGTCTTTTTACTACAATAATAATAAAATGGTCTAAAAACAGGCCAATTCTGGCAGGAAGTGCATGATAAACATTGATGAGCTGTGTAATACATTTAAAACGTAAACCAAGACTGAAACTCAATGGCAAATATCAAAAAAAATCATTCTTACCATGTGCTACACTTGTTTCGCTTCCAACAACGATAAGTCAAGCTAATGAATTTCCTGACTTTTAATTACATACATGTCAGTAGTCACAAAGTCCACTGATTGAAACTAAGCACTTAAAATTGTTTCATGTTCAGAGAAATTGCGCATATTTCTCTAAGATTTCACGAACCATTCATTTTACACGGACAATAAATTGGATCATAAACTTGTGTTCTAAATTCTAAACTAGTTTCATTTTCTGGCAACAGTAATTATTATAGCAGTGGGATATGTTTCTCTAAGATTGGTGAACCTAGTTGGAGATTATAAAAGAGGAATGACGAAATAAAACTAATTTGAGTCACTTTTAGGAAGCATTTCATCTTGCTTCACTTTAGCCATTATTTATTTTCCCTCCCCACTCACTGGATCTGTTATTGACAAAAATGTCGTGAAGGTATTTGAGGGAATTGAACGTTGAACTATTCCCGAATAAAGAAGAAAAGCTCTAAACTTGCCCTGAATTCAACGATTTTCAACATAACACAAGTGCATAACACATGCAACGGAAGAAAGTCTAGTAGGTATAGAAAAAAAAGAAGCCTCCACCTAAAAAAAGTTTTCAATGAGGAAATGGTAAATGTGAGACAGCGTTTTGCTCTCCAGCCTCTGCACTTCTTACGTAATGGATGTAGGCAACTAACCTACGTCCTATCTGTCACTACAGACACGGGCCGATATTTTACCAGAAGATACTTTAAAGGAATCTCATATTGTATCTACGACAAAAAAAACGGGAAAGTGTGACTGCGCTCAAGTTACTATCTTTTGACTCAAGTTCGTGTAAGGGCAACCTTTTCTATCTTCTTACATCTTCTTTTTTTGTCACTGTTATAGACACACTTTATGCTTTTGATAAATTCAAGCATATTTCACATATCGAAAAATCAAATAATACTGCACTTATCTAATGAAGTTCACAGCAGATTTTATTTGAGTTAATGGGAATGATTTGTGTTATAGAAAAGAGTCAATGTGGACGGAAAGTTAGGAGAAGTTTTTAACTAGTTGTCGGATGTAGGAATTCACTTTTTTGACTATCTGGTTTTTGATTCGAATTGAAGATGCAGGCTAGAAATCCAGCCAAGTGAAGTCAGTCGTTACAGTGACACTGAATCAGTGAACATGAAAGACACGAGAATGCAATGCCATGCAAGGGTACATAAAACATGGCACATCACATCACATATCTGTAGCTAAGGACAGGTAAATTTAACAAAACGATCTCGCGAGAGGGGAATAGTCAGCATGCGTAAATAAGTACACCTAGGTGCTTTCATTCTAATTGTAAGCTTTATATCCTACATATATAACCATATGAAAACTAGCATTTCTGACTTACTGTAGCGTAATTTTCAATGTAGTACATGTAATTGTATTTATACTCGCAGATGTCTACCACAAAGCTCTATTATAGCTTTAGAAGCACAAAGGCGACAAAAGATAAGCGCATCAGAAAATCAGAGGCACCCCAAAGTAAACTACAAGCGTAACATTCAATCTTATGTAATTTAAATCTCTGTACCTACCTATGGCGCTTTAGTTCTGTTATGTGGTGCACTGAGAACACTTTGCCAGATGATCGTCGTGGAGTAATTCTTTTCTTGATAAAAGACTCTTCCCTACTTAAAAATTAATGCGTGGAGCAGACAAGAGGAAAACTATACGTTATTTACACTCCCTTCTCACTCTGGCACTACAGCCAACGGCTAAATACACAGATTTTGTGTCATTAGTACCGTACTATATACTACACCTCAAAACCCTTGCTTCTTTCTTTACACGTTCACCTTACTATACTCACATGCATTCATCAGAATCTATTCCTATACGCAATACTTATATATCTATCTACGATGCATGCTCATGTAATAAAGCCTTTAATGAGGGTATAAGGATATCATTGAAAAATCCTATACATATTCATACCCATACGTTACATATACATACCCGTAAATACCCCAGTACCTATTATATTAAGTATAAATATTAAATATATTGTTCGGGTGAAATAACAAAAGGTATGTATTACACGAATACTTTATATTTCCAACCATTTTTAACTGAAGATAGTTTATAGTGGTAAGTAATTAAAAAGGGCAACGCATTGACCATTACAGTTTTGCAGTACTCGTTTATAAATAGTGCGTTTTACCGATTTGGATACCTATAATTTAATAAAATATTTTAAATCTTTAAATCTATAATTTAAGTTAATAATTTATTATAATGCAATGTAAAAAATATTCATAGTTGCGAGTATTTGGCAAATTATTCAATAATTTGTATTAAATTGTAACTAAAAATTCTGTTTCATACTCTGAATTTTGATGGAGCGTAAAAAATGTTCTTTTAAAAGGATTTCCAGAACTTATAAGCAAGGATCACATGGATGACTAGACATGGAACAAAGCATCAGCCTCCATATTAAAGATGACACATTATATGTAATACAATTGCCGCAATCCTGTGGTCTACCAAAACTATGCAACAAATAAACGCAAACGTGAGTTTTAGTATTACACAAAGCTAAAGATACATTTTGAATGTGTGAGCTAAGCACATTCAGTTTACATGAGAGCTGACTGCTGCTGACGGTGCAAGTTGATATTTATTAAATAATAACATATGTGTAAGACTCAAGTGTAGTGTAGTACTTCGGCAGAGCATATTTATTCTAATTCTATAGCTTCCTCCGAAACTGAATGGTGGTTACTTTATAGAATATTACGATAATTTAGAACCGACCATAATAAAATGCATTTGATATGAATGTCCATTAAACGAAACACAATGGAAGTGGAATACAATGCAACGTGACTTAGGAACCGTAACCAACTATGACATGTCATGTAATATTCCGTTCCCCAAATTATTAATCTCATCCTCATACACATCAAATGGTTACATAGGTAAGTACTCGCTCTAGCAATAAGACGGCTTTAAAGGGAGATAATAAAACCATAATCTTGTACAAGATAAGTCAGTTCATCTTCCAATAAATATATGGTATATAGTATACAAAATAAGCAACAAATTGTGGAAGATGAAACTGGGTACCTGATTATGGTCGTAAGTTATATTTAGTTAAGTTGTAATCTCATGACGTACTCCTTCCTTGCACAAAACTAATGTGTGTATCCCTTGATAGTTAACCTATGTATGAAAGTCTATTGTCATTGAGAATACTTTCAGTAATGACGATTTCTTAAAAACAAGTGTCCCTACTGTTTTTTCCAAATTATAACTTTCAAAACGTTGTCTTTTCATCATTAAATGTATTCATATGTGTAGGAAATCCATGTGTATTCTATTTCATGTCATTTGCATCATACATGTGAAACCTCATTTAAGTTTCATTTTAAGTCCTAATTCTGTGGTTAAACATATCTATGTATTTATATACCTTAGTATGTATCATCTTTGAAAATATCATCTTTAAAATAAAATATCGTTTTAACATTTACATGTTTTCGAATTAAACTCATTATTATATAATAATTTTAATGGTCAATACCAACTCATTTATATATATATGCCTGAACATTTTTTAAACACAATTTTACAAGATAGTTTGAGAATATAATACATGTTATTGCCTAGAAGTCGCTAGTACCGATACTGATACTAAAGATGAGACGACACTGTTAAAGATTGTATAAACCAGTCTTCAAAACCCGCAACTAATTATTCTTCATAATTCTCACCATTAGAAATTAAGATGAGTAGTACGTGCCTGAGAATCAGAAATCTAGTGGTAGCTAGCAGCTAGACTAGCAGCTCAACGTGTAAGAATATAATAATAATGATAATATTTAAGTATATAATTTCAAGTGCTTCCCCGCACAGAGTTGACTTTGCCAAAAGACAACTTCTTTAATTTGTTTTCAGTGTGAAATGAAATTCAGACTTGGAAAATTGGACGAAGTTGTGTCGTGTCACTGGCGATGAGTGGGGAAGATGCTGCAGAATATACATAGCTAATGTATGCTTTGGTAGTAGCTCTATAAGTTCTGGAGTTATAAGTAAGTATCTACTAACTCGAGTAATCACACTCTAAAAGTTTCTCCACTCGAAACTCACATTAAGGTTTCCCCACAAATGAGTGGTGAATTACCATCAAACCACAATACTACAATTACTTACCTCGCTAGATAGCAAATATCTATTACATCACACTAATGCATGGCATAATGGCACTCACATGCAAAGCACGGGATTCCATTCCCTTCCAACTAAAATCACCTACACTCGCTACTTCAAGATACTCAAGATTCATTGACCGTAGTCATCATATTACTGTCGTCCTAAACCACATTCAAAAAGTTATGTTATACATCTACTGCCTTCTTTATGACCATTACCACTGAGATTTGAAATACTTTCATTAGAAATAGGAAAAACTGTCGTTTTAATTTAATAAGCTATAAACTAATGATAAGATATTAGCACACCTTAGCTGACCTAACTACCAAAATAATTATGTAATCACATATATGAAATATAGTGAGAGTGATATCGCAAGTTAAGTAGTAATGATGACTCTAGCACTTTAATATTGCTTTATTTATACACAGTTGATGTTATGACCACACAGTGTCCTACATGTAAAAATTCATCTCTCTCCATATGTATGTGTGTGTTCTGTAGTACTCCTTCGGTTGCAAGTTGCAACTCCCAAATGAGATCTGTTTGTTAGTAATGGAGTTGGTGGCTGCGGTTTTGTGTCCTGTCCCTCGGTCGAAATGCACCATTAGCTCTTCCATTAAAGCTAAATTATTTTCTCACGGAAATAAGATAGGTACTTTACGTAGACGACTCTAGGTAGACTGCTCATTTATGTAACTACAGTATATATTGCAGGATATTTATACTCAACGCTCAATTATACTTGTCCTCCTTCAAAGACCAAATAGATTTCTTGATCACTTTTGTCAGGTTTCTTTCAACCTGGTACAAAATAAATGAACCGAAACACACAAAAAGAGACTGTGCATCAAAGCGAGATCAGAGTATTATTTATGAGTTTACCATTAAAAAGCATCATTTGGGTTATTTCGCATAGGACAAATACATTAGGTCCTTTCCTAAAAATTCTCCTGTAACATACTAACTATTTAGTAATTATATAGTAGCTATATATAGTAAGAAAATACACTCAGAAGGTAGTTAGTCGTATAATGATTATGTACAGCTATTCTGAGAAGAGACAATTTGAGAAGAGTAAAGAAATGAATTGCCTACCATTAATTCTCGTCTAAGTTTCTCCAGTTCAACAGCAGCAACAGACTGGCCATTGCTAGCCGGTTCTTTGGACCCTCGACGAAGTTCTTCCAGTTGCCTCGTCAGCTCATCAACTTTTGCTACAGCCAAGGACAGTTCTTTCTCCTTTTCATTGAAGACAGCTCGCAGTGACTCCAAATCTGAGCCTGGAATTTAAAAAAGGCAAGGCATGAATAAATTAGCTCCACAATCTAGGAATGCATAAAGAGTTAATTAGAGAGGTTAGTTGGTTGCTTTATCTTAGGAAATAGGTGCTCATTATCTCTTAAAGCTATCCGAGGAATATATTGTATCCTTTGAAACTAGTAGACAACTACTTTCGTGAGGGATACTGGACTTTTTCTGGTAAAAAGCCAAATAAGACTATAGCTAGTCTTTAAAAAGGGCGAGATATTTCATACAAAGCAATTTGACTTCATTCACGTTCAGGGATATAGCAGGGGTCAGTATACATTCATACGCATCCAGGAAAGGAATAGTTTTATAGGTAGGTAACAACAGTTTTGTGGATGAAAAGCTTTTAACAATGCGTAGCAGTAACTTTCTTTTAATTTTTCCTTTCGCTTGACTCTTTCTCATCTCATAGGAACCTAAATAATGCTTAAATAATTTCTATTTGCAGAGTATCTATTCTCGTTTGCAAATAATTAATACGGAGTCCTTTGATACAATTTGGGCTCATTTGCCGTCCTAACTAAAATTAAAAGCACACTTTGCTTGCCCAGGGAGCGTGGACTCCTTTAAAAGTCTTCTCTCCTTTAATTTCCCTGAGTAGCTCAGCTTTAGTAGTACAATGCAAAGGACTGAACTCTATCCTTCGTTAGTTTCTTATTCTTGCATACATTCTATTTATTAGTAAAATAAATTCATTCAGCTGTTATGCTTCCTTTTGAGCAGTTAGTTAGCTCCGTAGTTATTGCATGGGAGTCAACTTATGCATTCTTAGTGAACAAGAGTGGAAACTAAGTAAAGTAGCAGCAGCCGCCTTTCACTTCTTACTTGTTACACTACACACACTATATAGTAGTGCAGGATATAATGAATGAGTCTTGCTTCACTTAATCCTGTTCCGAGTTAGCTAGTTAGTCTTAGAAAACTTAAATTAAAGGTTTATTATCTCACAAACTCGGCAACTGATTTGAAAATGGGCTTTGTACACAATTCCACTTAGTTATTCTATTTTACTCTATATTTAGGCCATCAGTGATAAGTCATCTGTACATTTCCATATCTTTAAACTTGGAAATATCTCCTCTCTGACTCTCTATACTCTCTTACAGGGCTACTATAATATGCTATGCTTATACAATAAGAAGGCTTAATAAGGAAGCAGGACAAATGAAAACAGTTTTAGATATTCGTGCATATAGGAATTAGGAGGAAATGAATGAGTGAAATCATATGTAGCCAGATTTAGAGGATATTAAATCCTCGCCTTTGGCTAAACATTAATTTCCTGTTTAATTTCCTTAATTTGATTTTTAGATGGTGACTGCTCTAGTGGAACACTCCGTCAGTTTACTTAGTACCTCATCCATCATCTAACACTTATAATATTTAAGAAGAGAGACTGCTCCCATTATCAAAACTTAATAATCCACTAAAATTTTCTATTTCTTTTCATATAGTGCGATGTTTATTTAGCAATTTAGTATCTAGTCAACTATTGAATATATATTATATATATATAGATAGATAGATAGATGTAATAGAACAGCAGGAGCATCCGCAGCATCCATGCACAGACTCTCATTTTATTTTCTCTTCAAGCAAATTTAAAGTTCAAGATGTTTCTCTTTTCTTTTACTTTCTCCTCTTAGGCATTCACTTCAACCGAGTTCAACTCTTTTCCCTCTAGAGATTAGCATTAAACTCTTTCATTATAATTCATACGGCGATCTCTTTCCACGCTAGCGTCTTTCTTATTTAACTTGACTAAATATAGAAAGGAGATGGGAAGAACAAATATGGAACGGATGTAAAATCCAATGTTCCTAAAGTAAGCAAGATCTAAGCGGGTTTTACGCTTAAGAACAAATGAAGACTTCTTGCTTTCACTCCACTTGTCTCTACCCATTCAACCTACTTTTCTCTTAAGTGAGTATTGTTGTATTACCGTATCTCTTGCTTTCCTTAGATATAGACATCACTCATCGCGTCCATCCTTATCAATCTCTACCTTAGCAGCTTCCCTCAACATCAAAGATAATACGTAACATATCTTTTACGCACTTTTATTACAAATATGTATGTCAGTTCAAAGAGCCTAAGGTATTACTCCTTCATACCTGAGTGTTGAAGTAGTTACCTATCTATACAAATAACCATGAAACAGAGAGCCCCCGTTTCTAATGCCCTCCTCGCAACTTTCTCCTACAAAGTGACTCAAATTCGAAATGCTACATAACTTCATTACATCTCAAAATTTACAAAAACAGATGAAGTTTTTAGAAAACCTTTCAAGTTTGTTATGTATAAGTATTTACACTTGGACAAAGATTCTTTACATGATGCCTCGCTGTGCTAACGAAATAGTAAATTTTAAAACAAATATAAAAAATTTTACCATCTTCCTGACTTATAATCCCAAAGCTCTAATTTCATTTTCTAGGACTTTTATTTTCTGTCTTTCTTTCACTAAACTACATTCGGTTCAATCTTATTTCTCAAACATTCTTAGCACATGCAGCTTCTTTATCTTTCACAAGCAAAGTGTAAACAAAGGATTTTCACAACTAAATAAATAAACTGCATTGAAAATTTATTATGCATTTTTATTAAATGACATCAGAAACAGTTGAAAAGTCTTCTTCTAGTCCTTTTACATTAAACAATTAAAGTAACACTGTCAGTGACAGCTAGTTTCTTTCGCAAGGGAATAATATGCCCTCGAAAACACTTAGGCAAAAAATGATGAGTAAAAATAAGAAAGGAGAGGCAGGGCGGAAGAGTTTCCATCCCAATGCTCTGTTTCCCCCTGAGGCATCTTCTCCGGACCATTTACTTAAAGAACGAAAGTGTCAAAGTCAAACCCAATTTTTAAATAGGTCAACCCACACAGCGCCTGCAGCTCTTCGATGATAAGTTGAATGACATCAATATTGTCTATCTATTGAACGTGCATGCCTTATTCCTGCCTTTCTCTTCCATCATCTCAACTTCATGCTGCACTTACGTCATAAGATCAGTGCAACTATGACCCATCTTAAATCCCACACTCATGCCAGCTACAAACTTTTTTATATCCCTGTTTTTCAACCTATACCACACAATGAAAACTGTTCTTGGAAATGCTTTTGAAGAATAAAATTGGCAAACACCACCAAATCTATGTGAATATTGGAATATGGTTAATGTAAGACATTTGAAAAAAAATCGGTTAGGTACTATTTCTCTTTAAAAATCTACTGTTAAACTTCTGTAGAAAAGTCGAAATGGATTGAAATTGCATTGTTGTTAGTTAATGCTCGGAAGGACAAAGCTGTCTCACTGAGCCAGTTCGCGGAAATAGATCTAACTCTCAAATGTCTCAACTCCACTATTGGACCCCAATTGCTGAAACTTTCCGTAGGTATTCTATATATAGCTTTGCCACCTTGAGTCTAATTTAAAATGCAAAATTTTCCAGCCCAGATGTCGAATTTGGGGAAATGTACAAACATTGCAAAAAGTATCAAATAAGAGGAAAACATCTCTAGTGCACGTGTTTGCAACTTATGAAACTTTGTCTTTCTAATTATAAGATAAAAATCAAATACATTTTATCAATACATTCCCTCCACTGTAAAAAGAATTGTATACAATATACCTATAAAGAATTGTATTTTTGAAAATGTAGGATACATGCACCATTGAAAAATATGAGCAGATTTCAAAAATGTTTATTTCATTGCTCAACATTAAGCTGTTCTCTTTAAATCAAGGCTGGAAATCATGTCAATCCCTCCTTAACCATTACATTTTACAGTTTTCTAAGCACACCTACAAAAAGACTGGGTTAGTAAAACGATTTAAAAAAATTAATTCGATCTTATCTATTTTACGATATGGAAATCTCAAAACACTAGCTTAAGGAGAGAAAGAGTGACTCCATATTCAGTAATAATGTGTAAAGTGCATAGATAATTACCGAAACAAACTGAAATAAACTTGAGAGTTTTCCCTGAAAAACTTTGAAGGGAACACCTAGCTAACACTATTTAATTCTCTTATTCAATTCTGTTTAGAATCACAATTCATTTCACAGCAGACTGAAAATACTTCGCCAGCATATTATTATTGCTTTACTGAAAGGAAACATTTCCTCTTTTAAGCCTGACAGCTAGGCATTTATAAATCTTAGCAGAATAGCATTCAATCCAGGCTGTTTCAATGCAACAACCTTGGCTGAAGTCTATACACAGCGTAGTTCATATTTATGATTAGTTTAATCTCTAGTTCAGTATATCCTATCAGATTGATATAAATATTCCACGACTTACTTTTTCCGCTCAAATGCTTAAGACATTAAGGGAAACGGCTTCAATTGCAAGTCTAAATCTGGCTTTTCCAAAGCCATTGTAATTTGTAATTAATTGATCAAGTGTATTCAAGCCCTTGTCTCATGAAATACTGGTTTCTTTCATTTCCCCTCTTTTAGTATAACTAGTTAACTTCACAAGTTTTCATATTTCATAATGCTAACAGCACACTATGAGCTAACTGATTCAACTTCAGTTCACGTTCTCGAATTTGTCAGATGATCATTTCTAAACGATAATTACATTATGCAGACCAACACCGATTGCACAAAAGGCTCTAATTAATTTTGGTTAGTGTGAATAACTTGTCCTTGCATTCCTACCACTGCACTGACACCACAGTTCAACAGGTCCTGAATAAATTACCTCTTGTTAATTAATAGTTTCCCAAACAATATGACGCAGACATTTAGACGTCAAACTAATTGAATAATTAATATTGAAATCATCCCTCATTTAAAAGATGAAGTAATCACAATTCTCTTTCCTGTGAATCTCAAATTGATACATCCTTTTCTTGTGTTCAACGCGCAAAAGAAATCGTGAATGAATACTAAATTATTTCTAACTTCACGACAAAGCCGGATTTTTTGGCAACCAATATATTCTCTTTAAGACATAGTAGTCTATAATATGGTAGAAAATACATTAAATGAATAAACATTTCATGCATATTAACATGGAATAGCAGTTTAGTGTCCTCATTAGTTACAGTAGCCGCTCTGAATGGGAATTACACATCGAAATAAGATTACCAGTATAGCACAGATACTTTTATTGTCGAATCTCAACGATAACCTAGTATACTACTGTTGCATATATCGAAACTTTGTCACTTTGTAGCAAATTACGTAAAGTTACTGTAAAGTAGAGCATGTTTCATTTATAGCTTGAGTCTTGCTGTTTTTATGCGAACTGGTAATAGGAGCATTTTTTAATGTAACTTTTATCTTTTCGAGGCTCAGAAAGTAAAGCTTCAGCTGCTCGTGCAATAAATTGGTGCGTTGCGTTCTGAGTTCTAAGCTGGCAATGTTTAATTGCATATCATCAAGTTTTTCATTTCACTAGTAATTTGAATTCCATTATGGTCCTCCTACTACATACTTATAGTATCTATGTGTGCATATGAATTATTTAATACGTAGAATGTTCGTGTGTTTTCGAAAAAACTTTTTCTTATGCGAGAAATGTGAAATGAAAATTGGGAGATTGGCAATGTCTGCTGTTATAATGAGGATGGGGATCGCAATTAAATTCACTGTGTACGATAGGATAGTGGAGCAATCTTCCAATTACACCAACTAGTCTATACATGTTCTCCTTTGGATGTTTTTCCTTTGCTTTTTATCTTTCCCTACAGACTATTAAGCATCGAATGCTCAAGTCGGGAGCAAAAGAGTTTCTACATTTAATTTAACTACGTTTTGGTAGATTTGAGCCAAAAAGAAAAAAAAACTTGCCGAACTTCATTATGGAAATATTCTATCTTTGTCTTTGCGTCACTTTGCATTCCTCTCCATGACTTTCTCCATGACACGTTTTCTTTCTCCAGCTTCTTATTATCTGCCATATATATTCTGTATATAGGAGGGAAATGAGAGACTTGATTCTATTTGACATTCTGGCTTAAGACAGTGTTATTCTAGTTCCGCACAGATACCTACTACATACAGGAGTTGTTCCGAGTTAATTTTATCACATTGGGCATCTGCTCCTCCTCTCCTATTGCTTCATCAGATTGCATTGCTATACGAGAACATCTCTCTACACATGCATACACCACGTAGCACGTATTATAATTTAAAAGTCAACCAAGATTCTTAGACTCTCATTTATGTGCCCATATAGTGACTGTGCGTTACTTTATATGTACACCACATTAAATTCCTATTGTATACCTAAGTGGATGCACCATACACTAAATATCTCTATGCACAACTTGAATATGAGGGGTGCAGATAGATAAGACTCTTCCTCCTAAAGATACAAAGTTAAGTAACTTAAGAATGGTATAACGGCTTAAATATTGCCACTGTAAATTCTCTCCCTATCTTTTCGGCTGAATAAACTTAAACTACACTCTTTTCCTTATTCTTCGTTTCCTCTTCCTTTTCTCATTTAATATGAATTAATCTAGTGGAGACTATGCTCTCCATGTGCCTATCTCAATACTCTCAGTGCCTACATCCTACATAATTTATCTCGTGTCTCAACTTTTACTATCCCGCTTCTTATTACACACTTATAATACATATACCTATACATATATATATACAGAGCTAACATGAAACTTAACTGTTCTAGTACATAGCAATGTATTTATAACTGTGCCAAAAGATACTATTACAGTATACAAATAACTTTGTAGTAACTACTCTCAGTCTTATCTTACCTCCTAGTCAAAAGGCCAACCAACTCAATTAGATCAGATACGGCTTACAAAATATATCTTACATTTCTCCATTTAAGTGAAGTTAAGTGCCTCCGTCCTTAAATTCCAACCTACACCCAACACCACGATAAGAAAGAGTTCTATCACAGCCTCGCTACCAGGCAAACATATGTACTCAACTTCTTCAGCAATTAAACATGTTGGAATTTCAACAGTTTCTCCTAGCCTCTTATCATTGATTTATTGTGACATGACATAAGTTACCGCAGTGTGAGAATTAGAACCTAATCAGCTACTTGCATGTGTCCTACATTGATGAAATTGCCTAGTCAGAGACATTAGACATATTAATTATCTAATTGATTAAAAGTGTGCCTAATCAGAGCGCTAAACTTTTTTTAAACAAAATTAAACATCCTAATAATGTGGCTGAATCAAAGGCTGAATCAAATCATTTTTAAAATACAGAAAATATCTTTCGTTTACTCTTTCTAGCTTCTCCTTCTCCTATATGCGGCCTTGCGCGTGCTTACCTTGTCAAAATTCTAATTGAAAACCAAATAGCTTTTAGTAATCCCTATACAATGTAAACAATTAGTGATCTGACACAGTTTCAGAGAACTCGTGGAGAAGTATGCTCATCACCAGTCCACCTCAATTAAATTGACTTTGCTACAAAATGGTTATTAGCTAAAACGTATAAAGAATAATAACTTTATTTGCAAGAGAAGATAGATTGCACAAGGTACATTGAAATTAAGCCGCAACTACTCTGTGATAAGTAAATATAGCTTTAGAGTGCATAGATATAGCAGCGAACTAAATGGCTATCTATTTAAAAGGAATTGTCATTTCTTGGTTCGTGTCATTCAATAATTACATTTGAAAACTTAATTCAATTGAGTTAAGTGAAGCGAGGCAGGATGGAATTAATTGTCATCAGAGTCCACTCTGTAGCATAGTTACGTGAAGAAAAGGGAAGAGAATTCTAGCCAAGTCAATTTAGTCTTGCTCCGAGTGAACGAACAGATTAAAAATTACAGAAGGAAATGAAAGGCGAGGAGGAAGAGTAGAGTATAAACTAAGGGAGAAGACTAGAGAGAGAGATGTCAAAAAAGAAGATGGCATTCCCTACATTTCCCTCCATGTCTAACTCCAATCCCAAGGCAAATGACTTGAATAATGAAATGAAGCTCACGCTCATTTAGGATCGGGTGTTAGTGTTGAGTGAGTACATAGAGAGTCAAATGCTCTCCAGGCATAACTTAATGAATAACTGGCTTGACTTCTTAGTTAGTTAAGTATCTGTATTAACTAGCAGCATAGCTATCTACCTAATGCTAATTTGTAACATGGTCTGCCACTTGCATTGCATTTTAACTTACCTAAATGGATTTGACTAGAGCCAGTCTCATTTTTAACATTATTTTATTGCCTGAACGTTAATGTAACTACAGTACGTACTCTTTATGTCTCCTTCCTCAACTACCTCCCTTTCAATATAAACACAAACATAATTTATGCAAGGACATGCTACATAGTAAACAGAAACAAAATATCCTGACTCGAATGCAAGGCATACTGACGAGTTTGACAACCTGAACTATCAACAACAACTTTCAACAACATTTTTGTCAACTTAGCAAAAACTCCCTCATGCAAATTGACATTAGAGATTGTCCTTTTGTCTCGACTCGCCTGTTCACTCAGTTTATGATGTGATAAATGAACGTGATACCGGAGATGCTATTTACTAACATCACCACCTATCAGTTTGAACTTGTGTATCTTTCCATCTGCATCTGTCTAGATATTATTTACTTATTCTTCCCAATATCTCGTGTACATACTATTCCTCCTCCTCTCAAGTCTCATATATTATACTAGAGTTTATAGTATTAACTCATTCAATAAATGTGTAGAAGGTAAGTGCACATGTTTCACATTAGTGCTTAGTCGAGCGGAATGTGAAAATAAGAGCAAGCCAGGAGGAATCACCACATAGGTACACTTGGATTCTACATTCAGCTAAAACTTTCACTATCTACTAATCGTGTTCGTTTACAACTTTGATGTCCCATTCCATTCTCTCACAACTAACCAGCACACTCCATTAAAACTTGCAGATGAGCATTGAACTTTTTAACGACGTATATTTCTCTACTACTACGCCTCTGCAGACGTAATGCACTATTCAAATCCGGCAAAAACTTGTCAAACATCCCATTGGAAATGCAAAATCACTTATTTCACTCTCTATTCATCAATTTCTTTTCAATTTCATGCTTACGTAGAAGCATCAAGCATAGTAACATGCATCCTAACTAGCAATATTATGTCAAAAATCAACAATTCAATGAAATAACGATTTTTATGGTTGATTTGATTACATCTCTTGATTCCAGTACACCTTTCCTTCAATTAACTCTATAATCTGGTATCCTTCACCATCATTAATTTCATTTAAGCAACTATTAACTATCATAATCTGATTATGTAGCTGACACGACTCACGACACGACAACATTTCTAAAAAGTGTCTGACAAATGTACCAGGAAAACTTTTCATTAATATACATCTTTTCAACGATAGCACTTGTAGCAAATGAGATTCATTAATAATTTGATTCAATTTCGAATGTAATAGGATTGGAAGGATTCTAGGATATGACATTTTGAGCAAATCAATGTGAAATTCACTCATACAGATTTCCCATGAAAGGGAGTTGTTCCATAATTTCCCATTTAAATTGAAGTCACAAAATCAGTCATACTTCAAGCACGGTTATTGACAGTGGCCAGTATGTCGGTATGTCTGTAATTGGCGAAGTGGTAGAAAGATGATGATGAGGAAATAAGTTTTAGAGTGGAGAGATATTTTAAAAGTACTTACTGAGAACGGAGTTTCCTCCGCGGTTCGTCTGCACTTTTCCTCTGAGAGCTCGAAGTTTCCGAAGTCGTTCCTCTTGAGTAGCGACTTTTTCCCTGAGTCTTTGCAAACGCTCCGTTTCTCCGCCTGATTTTAGAAATCGGAGTCTTTGAGCTTTGGCTGCTAGCAGTTGTTCTTGTGTCTCCAACTGTCGGGCTTGACGGGCTGCCATCGTCTCCAGCTCTGATATGCTCAGCCCGCAAGTCTCCGATAACTATAAGAAACAATAAACAGACAAAGGTTTTGTTAAAATTCAATCAACTCATTTTCTATAGCTGGAATCTACTTTGGAATTCCTATGTACTCCATTATACTGAGTAAATAAATAATAGTAGGGAAGAGAAGGAACGGATATTATACTTACATTAGTATGCATGCAAATTCTGTTATTATAGAGAACTGTAAATAGTTCACTTCTACCACTCTCTGTAATACTATTATTATTTCCAGAGCTTTCCTACCTCCTCCTAACTCCTTTCCTGAGTTAACCATTCTCTAAAGATGGAACATCTATACAGAGCGTCTAATTATGGTTTTAGTTTAGTTAAACAAACTTATTGTTTGGAGTGATTGGAGTCTGAAGTATCATGCCACTAGCATTTGCTAAGCAAAACAGAACCAGCCTCTTTCTATACTAAATTCAACAGCACCACCACCACCATTCCTCGATAAGGCTGCATTAGAAATTCAATTGTTATTTGTACACAGGCTCTAGGCCAACTACTCCATAACATCCACATTGTCTATACACCCACGACAAAAACAAAACTCCTGTTTGCCTACCATTAATACATTATAGACATTCAAAAATTATAGAAGCCCTTTGAAAAGTACCCTTCGCCAAAAAATAAATACTCAATACCATTTATGCTGGAGGAAAAGAGTGAGAATGGCACTTGTACCATTCTTCTATCTTTTAAATGCATATTGCTCTAGTTTTCCGAGTTGGGATATACTAGGAAGGAATTCCATAAGTATTTTACAATAAATTAGTGAAACGTAAGGGAAACCACAGAACTATGTAGAAATGTAGACCAAACAAGATGAGACCAAAACCGACTTCCTTAACTTTCTTCAAAAGTTTCTCAAGTACTCTTTCATTTATCTGCTCCAGATCTTCCATATAATCTGGACTTATATAACACTCTTTCATCCATTAAAATTTCGCTGGATGTCCAACTACAGTATGTCTCATAACCAAAGGACCGGCCAACATTAAAAATTGGGAAAAATAATACATTTTTGCCAAAAAAACATTTTTCTCTAAACCATTAATTACATCACTACAAAAAACTACTGGATAATCATTTCTACATTATCCAGTAGTTTTTACATTTCGTTCTGTAGGTAGCATACATTTACTTTTTGTGCAGATAGGTAGTGGGAATGGGAATGGGGTAGCAATGCAAATGAAACCCCGGCAGTTGGATTTTATGCTACTCACGTGAATGGAATGATTAAAGCTTACAGTGTTCTAAATTCATTTCCCGAATCCCTATTAGAATCTTGTGCCTCTCTTCAGGCTATTGACGATGAATTGATCCCTATTAGGAGAGGAGGCTTGGGTGAGAGAGAAAGGGACGAGAATAGGCTTCTCCTCCAAATGAAACCAATAGAAAATTCAAACCACTAAGGTCTAAGATTACTGTCTCCTTCCGGCAGGACTTTGCCATTATCTGCTTAGCCAGTTGCAAAGTCGCCAAATTACATTCAGGTGGGGAGAATCTAAATTCATTAGAAATCCGAATACGATTACAATGAATAATTCCAAAGTAAACTGATTGCCAGGTAAAGTTGCGTTTGAGAGCTTAGCTCTAATGAGCTGATGTGACTCGAACTTGCTCATACAAATAACATCTGTGCCCTGAATCCCTCTCAGGAATCTAAATCTACTGAGCAGAGAAATAGGTGGAATACGATTGCAGTACATTAACTTAATATCTTCTTTGTACTATATCCTTAAGTTATAATTTAATCCAGTCACGCCAAAAATCTATCTCCCTCAATATTCATGTCTGAGAATCAGTTGCCAACTGCGTCTTTATATATTTTTCTCTATCTCTTTGCTAAACATTTGTCCAAGTTCCGGAAAGATAAAGATATCTCGGCTCGTCAGAGTGCTATTATAAGGATTACGACCGTCCCCAGTCAAATTCATTATATTTAATTTCCCTGCAGTGGTGCAATAAAGTTTGAACTTTTCACTGAGCAACTGTCAACTTAAATCTTTGCGTATCTCTGAAGAAAATATACAAAATACGCAAGTTAAACTACATACATATAGGAAAAAGGTATATAATTTAGAAGATAATATAAAGGGGTGTCATTTTACATAGTTTTTCCTCTCTAGTGTTCGTGTCTTTGGTCGTGTCATTGGTGTGGTAGTGTATACTGCGTCATAACAAATGTTTGAACTCTTCTCTGGAACTATCTCGGCGTCTTTGTCCTAATGGTAGTGCTCAGGCTTAGAGCATTATCTTAACAACCTCAGCAAACTATCGTAGGACATCATCCTATCATTATCGTCATCATTGTGTTCATTAGAGAGTCGTCATCGTTGTCATTACAATCCTACTTACTTTTACAACTTGAAAATGAAACAAAGCCTTCATTTATTTTATTTCTTCTCTTGCTTACACTCTACAAGTGCGTTCGAATTACTTAAGCAGAATCCGAGCAACATAACACCAAGACCAAACCACACTAAATTTACAAAAGAAATTATTTCGAAGTTTCCTCCTCGTGTTTCTCCTTTACATAAGAATCGTAAAAGAGATACATGTGTAGCTCCCGACTCCTTCCTAATGGCTCAACTCTATTTTATACCATTAAAAAGAATCGTGCATGAGATTTTCCCATTATATTTTACGGAGAAAAATAACAAGATATTTCCCATTAGGAATAAAAATCCACTCTCAAGACCGAGGAAACAATGGCAAAATAATATCGATGCAGCCAAGAGAAAGCGTGTCTAAAAGAACACTCTCACAAACATCAAAGAAATCTGGTCATAATACATATAGAAATATAAACTCGTATACTACACTGAGCATAAACCTAAACTCTACTGCCATTCCCCATCATATACACTGAGAGTAATAGAACGTAGTTCCATAACCGACACCATAAAATTCAGACTTGATAAATTATCCATCACAGTTGGAGCTTCTAAAGCCTTTCAATGATATCATGATACATAAAAGACTCAAGTCACAAGTGAGGAGTGAGAAAAACTTTTCTGCATTTATATTCCACGTATTCCCAACATAAGTGTGAACATTGAAAATAACAAATGGATAAAGTTCAAACCGCTCTTTATGTCAAAATATGAATGCTCATCTAGCAACGTCTCGCTTCATCCCTCTCTCCACCATCATAACAATGATGTGTGTCGATCTGGAAAAGTAACACTATCAGAATTCAACGACGTAAGAGTAGATAGACCTGCACACATATCGTCTAATAAGGATGCAAATTTTGGAAAATATATCAATGAGAAAGTAAAAATCATTTCTAAAACTCAAAAGACCTTTCATTAGCAGAAATATTTGTAACATTATAAATTGGGAGCATATCAGTTTACAGAAAGATACACCAAAAGAATACACTTTATAATTTAGTAGGTTTAGTATAAAACGAATTGCAAATTCTTGCTGTACTATAGCCTTACTAAATTTGACTATCTGCATAGCAAGAAATATCTGGAATAAGATGAATTATCGTATTCCTTGTTTGCGTATAGCATTGTAAATTTGGGTTGTGTGTGAAACTGTATAAAGTGGCATTGTCAGTGTAATGTACTATATCCGATGATAAGAAGTATTTGAATTTAAAGTTTGTTGGTAAAGTAATCCATTAGATAAACGGGTGGTGGTAGCTCTGGCCGTAACAGAGCAGAGGCGGAAAGCAAAGTGCACACAATTGAGAAAACATAGTTGTCATAAAAGCAGAGCTGAATAAATAGTAGGAAGAGCATAAATGTTATGTGAGCCAGTTAGCATGAGGCAGTAGGTTCAAATTAATGTAATTTATGCCAACATAAACCAAAGGAGTAGAGTATTCCAGTCCGGTTTAGTGTTTATTGTATCCGAGCAAGAAGGATATATGTATGTCTAGTAAGTAGTAGTACAACTCTAGTAGGTAGCACTATCAATTCATAAAGCTTTATTTCTGGTGGATAATAGGAAGAATAAGAGATAGTCGCTCCTATTATCAAGACTATTATTACTATATTTAAAGGAGAGCAACAATGTTTTCCCTGCCAGTTGCAAATAGTTTGTGTCGGGAACATGTAGGCGAGGAGGAGGAAATATGTAGTAGCTCGCATTTTATAATGGGCATCCTTTTTAGTGATACAAATACATATAATGCATAATATAATGCAGCACTAGTTATATTTACTACCATTATAAAATAATACATTTCCCAAATGTGCAGAGGGCAAAGCGATTTCGACATGGCAATAATGCATAAAGAAAAACGACTACGACTTTACATAAGAGAGCGAGGGAGGGAGGGAGAAAGCAGTGGATATTATAGAAAAGTCCCAATACTATAACCATAATGTAAGTAGCCATGTGCCTCCTTGCCCCTACACACTGCACACTACTGGTTAGATAAATTAGACCCTTGCTCTTTCTCCTTTACTTGGGTTATCTCTATTCCGAGTGTTTGTTCTACGAAGAGCTTTCAAGTGAAAAATAGGGCCAAAGGGACATGACATGTGTCTTTTCAACTGTACCAGATCGAAAAGCTAGTCCGCCGAAGAAGCCAACCCACTAAATACCATACAAGAGGCTAAAAAGAGAAAGCAGAGAAAGTAAATTTATATGGAAACTTCTCACACAAACTACATCTGTATGTAGAGCATAAAGCTCCTTTCTCTATTTTATCTATCTTGCATAACTGACAATGAGGGGCTCGACTATTAAGACAACTAAACTCATAATGTACATATCTAAGTCATGTACAAACTCACTCTCAATGTTTTTCTAATTCACTTTTCAACGAGATACATCTATGCAAGTTTTAATAGTGACATGACAAATCTACTCTTGTTTCCTTATGTGTTTCTTTTCAATGCCCCCATTTGTCACGGTGATCAAATGGAACTGCAACAGTTTTTCTTGCAAAAACTTTTCTTTTCCAGACTTTGTTTTCTTCACTTTACGTACAATTCTAGATAGTAGCAAGCAATTTACAAGTAGTAAAAACAACACAGACATAATAATTCTCCACATATCTATGCATAATGGCATAGTGTTTAGTTTCTGTGTCAAATTCAATCTGTCGCATTTGTGTCCATAAATGTGTTTATTTATATACAGCCTGTCTCTCCCTCTCCTATCTCTTCACTACACTACTATCAACTATATAGAGCACCAAAGTGTATCCTTGTATTTCCACAGGATTCGATTCGGCAGTTAAGTGGAATATAAAGGAATGCGTGTCGGGTAAACACAATAAAAGTGGCTTTCTAATAAGTAAGAGACAGACAAGACTGTGTGATTTACGAGCCCCATGGGCTCTCTCTATTTACTCTCTCACTTTTTTCTCTCATCCCCAGTTTGGTTGTCGGGAAATGAGTTGCTAGGTAAGAGCTACTTACATTTCCACTTTCTGTGTTGTGTTTACTCACATCCCAATCATTCACTCCATTTTACAATACACACAGAATAGAAAAGGATATATAAAATTATATTCCCTATACAAAGTATAGATTTATGTAGAGAAAATTCTCTAAAATATATATATGCGTGTAATATATGGCTTTATATATATATATATATATATCAGTAAATGAATGCATTTCACTCAGATCCACTAAATTTCAGTTGTAGGGAAGAAGGGATGGTTGAAGATGACTTTGCCCTGTCTGGACTCGATGTCGGTGTTGAGAAGAGACCCAATCCTATTTAGATTATATCCCATATAGGACATGGCTACTATTGATACAGATATTTTACCGCAATAGGATAGGATGTCAACCAATACTGGGGCCACAGCGTAGCACTCGGCACTTTCACTTTCACAACACACAAATACAACTGTCTGTTCAGTGCTGGTAGAGTACCATTGGGACGTGGAAGGATCCACTCCACTTCCAGCTTAAGAGAGCCATAGAGATACACTTCATGCTCTCATTTCCAGTCAGAAATAACACGGCAATGCAATTGCAATACTAAAAGTAAAGCAAGTGAAAGCTACTACGACACTATAAAATAAGACGACATCCCCTGCACAAAACACAACAGACCTACCTCCCAACTACCAATACCAGCTACCTTCATTCTAAACTCAACCGACAGAATTCTTTACAGCATTCAAAAACCCGCATGTTATGTTAAGTATGTTATGCTGCACTGCATATATCTCGAGTCACTTTAACGGAGAGACAGAGAGAGAGAGAGAGGAAGAAGGTCTCTTGGAAAGAGAGAGGACCGCGACGAGAAAATGACCAAACCAAACGACTCTTGTGCACAATAAACACATTCGTTAACAAGTCCCAGGTCTAACTGAATAGGAACGTTAACGATGTCCTCACTTATTAAATTTCATCCTCTTCACCTCCAGCTAAGACGAAATGAGCATGGAATTAGGCTAACACCAATGCAGCACCAGCTCGTCCCTTCATACCTCATATATTTACTTCTACAACACTCTATACAAGTAAAATACGACTTCTAGAAACCAATATTGGACTGCTTGTGGTACGAACAGGTTTATTATTACTGTATTAGTAGTTTCTAGGCAGCTCTCTCTCTCTTTCGGCGAAGAAGTTATAATATAATTTTAGGGTCACCCCGAAAATTCCAATTTCACAGAACCTCTTCACTCTCATTTCCTATTTCTCACCACATACCTTTCGAGATGTGTAGTTTAGCCTAACTATTCCATTACAATATGAAACATTAGTGCCCTAAGAGAAGACCGCAAGGATCTACTGTTATTACATAAGTGCTTACATTTTCCTTTCTCCTATATCAACTATATGCCAACATATTTATAGGACCTAGATGGGCAAAGAGACATTTATCAAATGAAATACTGCTAAATATGACCATTGAGGCTTTTCTATCTTTCTCTGAACAACTCAAGATTGTCTTAGCTTTCGAGAGTTCAGTTAATACACCATGCACCTACACTGTCTCTCACAGAAATTGGAAAGACATTTCCTGTACTTCCCTCATACCGCTCCAGGCTAAGTAATGTACCAACCAACTGCTCCTAATGCCCGAGAAAGTGAATTGGAGTGAAATCAAATGCATCTGACTATATCTATAAAGCACTTACACAACTCAATAGTATCTCCTATTATATTTTAGGAGAGAGAGAGAGAAACTAGAGAAAGCATCTCAATTTATACTGAATACACAAAATCACGCAACTTTCACTTAAAGAACAGAAGTTATTGTTCCATTTCTCCTGACATCATACACTTTTACTATTCAGTACCCACACAAGTACCTTTTCTACTACACATAAATAGTTGACAATTATTTCTATGGAACATAATATTTTAGAAGCATGCTTCAATTATAGCATTCATTGCCAAACTACTTCTGCACACATCACATACCACACAAGTGCTTAACGTTTTGATACTAATGAGTATGAGGACTTTCTTTGTATAAATTTGCTACAAAGGTGAAAGTTAAAGAACCTCAATCCAACTTTCCAATTGAAACCACTAGGCACATTTAAATATTTACTCGTACAAAAAAACTTGGGGTTTTTATACAATTGACTTCTCTATTTTGTTTACAATATTCATGCATTCTACATTCGAATAGTATCAAAAGAAGTTTTTTTCTCTCCCCAGTTCTCAGAGCAATTTAGCTGAAAGTAGTTGTTTAGGCGGTATTAGCTTCGTCTATTATCACATTCTTTGCTGCCATAATGTCCCATGTCCCTAGGCAATACTACAAACACAAGTAGTACATACATAGATATTATTCTATATTCAATTGGATCCGTATAGGAAGGATGTAGGTAGAATAATGTAGACACTTCAGTGGTAACTTGAAGAAATTTCCAAGCACACCATTATTTTAAACTAGGTGCTATTTAAAGAACTTTAGCCACGCTCAATTCCTATCATCCAGAACCCTATTTTCAACTTTGTTGCATAAACAAAAACACGTAAAGTTCGCTGTGTGCCTTGAGAATTGTGCTCCTTTGGACATCCTTAGTGCAAAATAAGAAAACGTGCTAGCATAATGAAATAAGTAAAGTAGGTACAAGTGCCCAGAGTATATCTGCGTAATAAAGTCCTTCCTAGGCACAACTATATTACTGCAGTATTATTAGCCCAGAATGTCTTGTGTGATGCTCAAACACGACATTCTATTAAGATACTTTTCATCTTGGACAACGATTTGTCCCAGGAAATGAAACTACCTTGTTTCCATTCTAGAGCATCTCATTTGCACTTTCAATTCAAGTTTCAAGCTACACTGGCACTTGAGACTCTTGAGACACTTGTACACCAACACTTGCATCTCTAGTACGATTCAAGGCTCTAGATACTCTAAAGCTTCAACATAATACAATAGCTACATATATACACTATTGCACGTACTGAAGTTAACTGAACTGCACTACTTTGCTTTACTTTAGTGCTCAATGGTGAGGGAAATGGAAGTGTTAGGAGAAAACGAAATCAACTAAAGTGAGCAGAGCCTACTGCTTCAAAACAATCCACGAACCCATAACATAACTTATAATATATAGTTGTTCAGGTATGCAGATAAATTCAAGCTATGTAAATTCACAATCATATATTATGCTTATCTACATAGTATATACTATACACATCTAAACGTTCATTAACTAGCAGTAGTATACCTGATATGAGTCCAATGGACAGAATCAACTGTTAAAAGCAGCGTGGAATGAAATAAATACCAAAAAGGTAGGCAAATTTTCTGATGTAATTCTACACTTTACTTTCACTGTCAGTCTTTGCTTCTCTTCTTCCGCACGATTTTGTTTTACTTTCATTTGTATTAGTACTCGCTCCTTCCAATTCTACTCTGCTAGAATTGCATTTGCTGCAGAGTAAGTAGTAAGCTGTGTCCAATAAGTACCTAGCTACATATATTTCTCATTAAAACTGTTTAAAGTTTACTAAATGCTCCTATTTTCCCTCGATCCCATTTCAGTATGCTATGCTCACAAAGCGCACTAAATAAATACATCTCCATGTTGTTTATACTCAACTCAGTAAACATTGTTTTTCCTCACTTCCATTAATAGAAATGTCCTCCTCCAGCACAGAAGCCCAGTCAAAGGTTCTCTCCTCCCTTCTCGCTCATTCTGTTTGTTGTAAATATACACCGTTGTTACTGCGTAAACATAGTCGGAAAAGTGGGTGCAAATTATACGATGTTTTGTCACTTGCCAACATTTACAGAATCACTAGTCAGACCATAGGCATCTAACCAGGATAAAAACCCACGAAGCAACTACTAGAGAAATTACAATTCTTACGTTACCTACACTGAATGATAAGGATGGATAAGTAATTCACATGGAAAGTTCTTACTAATAATGCGTAGGTAGTTACTTTAGGATTACTACACCAACCCGTTCGTTAAATATAATACAAAATATGCTGACTGATAACTAATTAATCACATACGTAAGCATCTGTATCTGTAATGCAATCCATATAGTCTGTTCATATGAAACGATTATTTATTCTTTTGTAGACTCTGTAATGGTAATATGCTTAAAATAAGAGCGAAAACGCACAACAGTAAAACAATTCATTCAAATGACGTATGTGACTGGATAGAATCACTTTGTATCATTATAGTGTTGTATCGAAATTGTGTACAAAATACCATATTGATTATACAAACATGAAAATGTTCTATTTTGGGCTTTGTTTGTTTACAGAGCAAGTTATTAGCTTTCTTTGTATCCACATCTGAGGATAGACTTTAAAATGACGTTAATCAACGGAAATGTATGTGTAGCCATGCATGTCTAAGTGGCATAAGCATACCTTTGCCTTCTTATTTAGTATGCATTTCTAATGGGAATTTTAGTGTTTGAATTAAGTAGGTAAAGTGGCTACTATCTCTTCCTCCCACACTCTGTCGAGCGTACACATGAGTGCACAGCTTAGTTGCTGGGAGTTTGGAGGAGGAACTTGTGTATCTTTAAATATAGAGACCACAGAGTGGAGTAAGATGAGAGATGCTTTTGCTTGTTCTGTATTGTTATATTGTGTGGAGCGATGATGGTGAAAGCAAGGCTGAGTCAGGAGAATAATACCCTTTTGTATTATAAAAGCAAGTCACGTAGTTTTCCCCGTGTACGTCCGTAATGTAATATGTAATGTAGCTTTTCGCTTTCCTTTTCCGACGTCCCAAATAAGTATTGTGTACTCTGAATTGTCATTCTAGCAGTTACTTTCACTGTACACAGTAGAGCACTCACTCAGCCGTTCTAGTTAAGAATATTATCCATACTAACGAGAAAGTTATCCACTGAGAGCTATGTGCTCTCGTGTCATTTCATTGGCCGTTATTATACGCTCTGTGCATCCACTTCAACCCATTACTAGTTACTACCAACATTAAAATCTTTCTCCATCCTAACTCACACACGAAACATATTTTTCTTAGAATATGAACATGATATAATGTGCATCTATCATGTTATATTTGGATACATCGAATATAAAAGCAAACTCTGATAGTACAGAGCAGTGTACACAACTTTTTGTATTTGCTATTGCTACCACTAAGGTAGAATAAATCTGCCGGAACGAATGAGTAGTTACTCATCCTAGAAATTACAAGAGTTATTCGTGTGAAGTGTCTAGTAATCTAAATAAAGTGGTTCTTTAGTCGATGGAAGTATACTACTATACGCACAAGAGTGTTGTCTAACTAATGATAACGTATAACTGTATAGCATCCATAGCACACCACATGTTACTCTCATTTATTCATGCAAAGTTACCCTGTTGAATATCATGCAATTTTCAAGGTAAATAGGTATATAAATTACAAGCACTATTTTCGTTGCTTTCTTTCAAGCATTAACTAACTAACTCTAACATCTTTGAACTATTCAAATAATAAAGTTTGTGCAAAATAAGTTTTATTAGCATAATTTATCACATTTTCAGCATTGTGACAGTCGTTTTGATCGTTTACATTTATCTACTGATCTTGGGTAATAAACTAATAGCAATACTGCATAATAGCAGTATCAATTGTGTGGCTTATTATTGTTTTAGTGTAAAACAATCATTCATTACTTTGAGAGAATGAATACCACCACAGGATGCAGCCGTGATCACATTAATCATTAATAGCACAAGGGAAGTACATTGAAATTGAAACGTAGCAAGTAGATGAATAATGCAAGTAGCCTGCCCAGTTTGTTTATTAACAATATTAAGTGAAAATTGAGATCAAGTTCAATAAACCCATTTCCCGTGCTCTGAATCTTTTATTTTTTGAGCCGAGGAGAGCAAAGTCAAATGATTTACTTTCTGTGTATTGTGTCGTGCTGTTGGTAAGTATTTGTTTGATCATGCATCTATTGTATTGCATCTTTATCTAGCTCCTGGAAGAACTAGAATCCCATGAATACTTAATGTCAAACTTGGGCTTCTTTAAATGATTCTATGGCTGTCTAGTTCCTTCAATGGATACATCGATCATCACTGCACAATTCTTTTCTCTACTAAGATGTACCCTTCTCTTCTTTCCAATTCATCGTATACATCAACTCTGTTCTACAATTCAGTTAGCTTGCATCTTCAGACGAAACACACAAGTGTACTATCCTGAGCTGCACTACATAAAAGACCTATTCTATTAATAATTCCATATAACAATGAATCAAGAAACTCGGACGGAATACACTGAACGAAACCTGATCAACATTTCTATTCAACAACTTTTATCCAGAATACCCAATTCTATTCTATAAACTTTACTATTGTGTTTGCACATTCTGTATTGCTATCTACAATACTATCATTAAACAAGCTGCATTTCCTGTTTTACACAATGAATGAACTCAATACAAATTAAAACGTACTACTGCAATTTTCGTAAATCAAATGAACCAGAAATTAATAAATAGCCTATCCGTCATTTTGTGGACAAAATTTTTGATTTTTTTCTTAATGAAACCGTATATTTTGAGTTATTTTCCTCAGTGGTGCAACCTGTATATGGTTTATGGGGTATTAGCATGTTTTTGTTATTAGTTTATTAATTATTAGAGAAAACTTCCGCCAAATAAATGGTACGACTAAAATATTCACAACGTCTCCGTTTCAAATAAGATAATATCCATGTGGGTTGGTATTTCGTTTTTGGATAAAATCCGATAGACTAGAATTAACTGAGGAAACATGAAAGTATGTTCTACGCACGACATGCAAACATAAGTAGTTGCGGTTTTGTCTACTTTCGACAAAATTTAAGCATGCATGCACCTTATATAAGAGCCGGAGAGTTTGGTTTGATGTTTGGCTACACAGTTTCATTTATAATGTACGTAGTCACAATAAAGTTATACGCTTCCAGTTGAAGTTTGAAGTTAGTGGGTGGAAAGAAGGATTCGTCTGAGTGTGTAGAAGTATATCTTGAGTTCAAGGGATATAGCAAGGTACTTAATATTCGTAACAATAAGTGGGACGTAGGGATAAACAAAAGAAGGGTTTTTGATAGTGATGCGATTTGACTAGTTCTCACATCCCATCAGAAAAGTTTCTGAGAAAGTTTTTACATTGACACTTTAGAGCGTAATGTCTGTCTCAGTGTTCTACGTCATTGCATTGATGTGATAACTGGAGACAGACAAGCCAACTATGCATGGTACAAGAGAGGAATAAAGGATGAACGGATGCTTGGATTTACTATGTAGCTCTGTCGGAAAAACTTTCTAACATGTTTATGTAATCGCATGTAGTAGTAGTGGCGTATGAGAACATCATGTCAGAGTTAACTTCTAAGGAAGAACTAAAGCGTACACTTCTGAACTAGAACTAACTACTTACATACTGCACTACTTAAAGGATGAACTGTCTATTTACATTTCCAAAGCTATGCTAAGCATTTAAATTCGAAATTCAGTCAAAGAAATCTAAAAAGTATACGTATAAATATATTATATTACTCTTTAGGTATATTATACTTAATTAAGTTCATGTAGTAACTCTGAACAAGAAATAGAGCTTGCGCTTGTGACTTTTGAAAAGACGAGGCAAGATCATCCGCATCGTGTAATTGGAGGAACTTAATTTGCGAGTCCTATATTTTAGATTTAGAGGAAGAGAACAAATAGAAAAGAGTGAAGAGCTCGTCTGTTTCTGTCATGTGCAAGTGTGAAGAGGACACTGAATGGCAAGGACCAATTTCTTTACGCCTTGAACACAACAGCGAAATAATTTGATGGTAGTTAATGATATGGGCACATTAGTTCTTTGAAGTTTCATCATTGGACTAGAACAGCCGGTCCTCCCTAACCTTCAAGTTGTACCAATTACAAGTTTCGGGTTACTAACACAGCAAGGATGCTCGAAAAGCGTTAGGTACTTATCTAAATGGTATCTGTAGCATGTGCACATGGTTTTACGTAATATATGCATGCATGCATATTGAATGTAGTAGATATAGACAAGGAATCCTCTCCTCTCTCCTTAAAAGGCAGCTTGCCAAAGGACATTACCATAATTCTCGGGTCATATAGTAGGTCAACATGAAAACCGTTTGCTCAACAAACCTGTCCATTTATTTGCTAAGGACTATTCACCCAAACAAAAACTATATCGCTTTCTCAGTAGGGTAGACCTATGTAAATTGCACATATAAGTCAATTTGTGTTTCTGTAAAAATTATCAAGAATCACACCTTACGCAATAACCTTGACTTATAGTCAACTGGAGAGATCATTGAAAAAGTATGGAGGAGGGTTCTAGGGGAAAATGAAGATATAAACATACATAAGGAAGCAAAACACGTCGCTAAGCTGACTTAACGTTCCCATATCCATAATCATAAGTAAGATATTGCAATAGTACACTACATTTTCAGTAAAACAGGATCATAAGAAAATAATAGAGAATCCACTCTAGAGTCTTGCCTGCTGAGGTAGTTTAGACTTCGTCTTTATTGTGATTTCGTACACACGTGAGATTCATTTATCCAAAACCTTACTTTTTTCACAAGGCCCACTAAACTACCACACTATTTCATCAACGGCAATAATACTTTGAACGTACTTATTGCCCTCTGCTCTGACACACATTGTGCATTCCATCTATTATGTTCGCTTGCAATATGAAATAAAATCACAATAGAGCAATCTAAGAACCTAGCTATTGCATTTATCTCAAGAATATAATATAGTCTATCTCTACTATCAACACATATTCCATTTTTACTTCTGCACTGAAGAACTAGTGCGAGACAGGAAGGCACTTTTACTAACATCATTACGTCTTACGTCTTCTTCCTCCGTCCAATAACTCAACTCATTTTAACTCAATACAATCCTCAATGAGATAATCAAAATTCATCTCACATAGCCAACTCTCAGAAAATCCATGCCTATAATTTTTTGAGCCTTCAAGATAGAATAATGCAACCTTTCCATATAAACCTTTCCAGATAGAACAGATTATTATGTAGTTACTACATGAAATATTATGTGTACTTTAAATTGTGATGCAACCAGCAACCAGATTCATCTAGCCCTCTTGACTTCTGCCACTAAATTTCTACTCTGCTTCCCCTACTACAACCGTATGTATGTGACCGTTCCGACTAACGGTAAATCAAAACGGAATATACTAAAAAATAGGCACGTCACAACTGGAATTTACTCATCCGTGTATTACGAGTATTACGACCATATGTGTATCTGAATATGCGAAAGCACTGTATACTATACACCAATATTACATTGCCCACTCTTTCCACTTAAAATTCTCTGACATCCACGTTCCCTACCTAAGTGCACGTGGAATTTCATCTCGAATTATTTTATTTCTAATGAAATTACATTCTAGGGAAATCATAAGTTTATTAGATAATAACATTATCAGCAATTCTAGCAATTGCCAATTGCTCCGTTCTCCAAATGCAATTGACATTGCAGAAATATTATCAGTAACAGCAGCACTACCACAGCTACAGGAAGCATCTGGCTTTTCTATTTAATAGCCACTTACGGTTTATGATTTATTTTTATATTCGCATGAATTTATATTTACGAACTGCTCTAAAACTCTGGTCAAATGCGATGCATCCCCTCTTTTACGTTTTGTATCTATCTAATATTATCATATGTTGATTTCCCTTCAGCATAAGTATTTTATATCCCCCACAAAATTATCGCTTTCTGTCCAACCAACGCCAACTCACCACTCTAAAACATTATGTGTGTTGCATTAATGTATTTACCAAAGTCTGTTTTGTTCTCTTATCAGATTACTGGACATTTCTACTCCATTCCAGTTCAAATGAGATCTTTGTGAAACAGAGCTCCCTTCATTTTCAAAATGTGCTGGACAGAAGAAACAGAGCGCGAAGAAGCCATTTGAATAGAGAAAATAACCAGTCAAGAGAAATAATGTTCAATAAAACTCAATTTACTATAACAATAATGCAATGGGTACACGTACACTGAATTCGTAAATGAAATATTCTGGGAAAATTTTTAAGCATATTTCTATGAGAGCCGTAAGTGCTTACGTCATGTAACTTTGGTTAACCCATCAATAGAAAGTACATACATCATTCCAAAGTTAGTCGCGATCAATCAGCTTACAAATATTTTACACCACAAATAAAATAATTACCATTCAAGCTACAAGATGAAAATCAGACATCCCACATGTCATTTGCCCGAATTGTCTGAAGGACTTTATAGAGGGCTATAAAGAACATGGCATTGCTATAGATTTACTGTCGTTCCATCAAAAGCAACTAAAAATAGCTTGCATAAGTAGGAGAATGTCTGTCTGTCGGCGGCTTGTTGTATTTTCCGTAAGAGTTCTTATCTGACTGTGTACATTTATTTCACTTCGTTGTCAACACAAGCAGACTGTACTTACATTCACACTTACATAACATAACATGTAGTTGCTGCCAAGTGGAATTCTTTGTACACAAATTCAACATAAATAGTTTATGTGCGCACATGCACGAATTATACTTTAATTTCAATCCTACTACTAGCTCTACTAATTCCTCTCCTACAAAAGACTTGTCGCTTTTCTCTCCACTAATAATGTAATAATCTTTATAGTGTGTGGTCACTAAAGGTTTTCGTGCAAGAGCAAGGGCCTACAGAGAATATATTATTTGCAACAGCCCATATGTTACAGGACATGCATACGAACGGACGGGGAAGTCAAAGCTTGCTTTTATTTGCCTTGGCCTTAGCCTAAAGGTGAATTTTAAGCAGCATAGCTCACACACAGTATGTCTATATGTGTGCACACTCATTCGGCTAAAGAAAACTCGATAGAGTGTGGGGAATGGCAAAATGCTATTGACCGATTCAGTAGGGAATTGCTTATCAAAAAATTAAATTTTGTCCCCTGGCAACTTAGGGCAAACATTGGAATGTACATATCCGAACTTATGCTCAAAGTCCCTCGGAATTTTAGTCAGACCTTACAAAGACTCCCACCAGCTAAGCAAATAAATGTATGAACAGTGAATACACACACACACTAACTACTTCGCCATATGTGCAGTAAGCAAAATACTCTCTCAAATGCCGAACCCACAAACAGCAAAAACCAAAGTACTTCACTGGCTTCCTTTCTTCTTCCATAGCCTACTGTTAGCTTTAGCATTTAACGCAACATACATAATAAATATTCATGCTAAATAAGTGCTAACTCTGGCTATCGTTATACAAAGAGTCTCTCATCTCCACTTCCTTCAAAGCATCAATGTCTACGAATAGCATCGGAAATCAAGTAAATTCAAACAAATAGGGAAAGTTACAAATGCAAATTAAATGTGCCCTGTATCTGGTATGTACTCAATAATGTCCAATCTTCCTCTGAGTTCCTCTACAAAGACAATCCACAAAGTCTGCATAAATAAACAAGAAAATGTTCATTGAACAGTCCAGCAGTTTCCATTTCGACGAATGCTTTATAGCTAGTAGAAGATAGGTATGTGCAACAACGCAATTTACAGTTAAGTTCTGTCTTTAAGGTAGTCCTTTAGTGTTCACAGAGAGTGTGTGCATTTAAATAATACTCAAATCCCTTGTTTTGACTAATGCTACATAAAAGATGTATGTAGTAGCCTTTTATGTGTTATCAAAGGGAAATAACTGGAAAGCAATAGGGGAGCGATAGAGATTGTAAAATTGTAATGTGTATTTATTGTGTCTTGCGAGAAAAATGGTTGGGGTGTACAGTGTACTTGGTTAGATAAGTACAAGTAGTAACCCAGTGAGAACATTTTGAGTATTTGAGCTAAGCTACTACAGAAGCAATACATAAGTCGAAATAATACATAAATAGTTGTTTTAGAAAGTCTGAATGTGAGGGAGAGAGCATACATTTGAGAGGTAATGTATTTTATCGTCGCGTCGGCATCCTATCGTAATCGTAACTACCGTTTCGTAAAAGGAATTGTAAAATACTCACTCCAGTCCTTTGCCAAAGAAGTAAAGGAGAAGAAAGTTGAATGGCGATCGATATGGTTGTGTGTGGACAACTGCGAGCAATTCAATCCTTTATAGATTTCTTTCAAATAGCACATTTTCGAGCATTGCATACGTCTGAGGTAGGGAACACACTCTCTTTCTCCACTTTTATATTTACGCCTCCCCATAACAAGATAGAAGGACGAGACGTGGAAAGGATTGCAGGGCCTGTACCTAACTATGTATGTCTACAGAAGAAGTGCCGAAGACGAACTCACTTCAACTTGACTATAACTCAAGCTCTAATAAATTGTTTACACAGCAGCAGTGTCCCTAGTTTGCCAGCAAGAGATTGATATTTCTTGGAAAAGTTATAATATTATTGTAAAAATGTATCACTTCCCCTCTTGGCAGCTTTGTTATATTGCATGTTGGGAATAAAGCCTTTGAATTCATTCATTGGATATTAGATACTCATCGTTTGATTGTAAGTTTGTCATGTTAGTGCTTTTATGTCCTATATTTACTTCCTTTATTATTATTAGTACATGTAGTAGCAGTGACTACTAGGCAGTACTTACTTCTTCATCTCTGACATAAATACTTCATACACTGTGACTTTGGTGACACTGCCGTTTCTATTGAGCTATATTATGAGATAACATATTTACAGCTCGCTTCCAACCAAGTAAACCGAGAGAAACAGTCGGCTGGCTTTCTCCCTTTCCCCGCAGTCATCATTTATTGATATCATATCTGTTTTGTATCCCCCAAAATGTAATATTCTTTTATTAGTTTCAGATTCTCCTAACTTGCCGCCTACAATGTTAAAAGGCAGTTATGCGACTCGTATAGCTTCCAGAGTGCCCTTCTTCCCCAAGTCACTACAATGTAATGATGCTACGTATTGCTATATAATGAAATGAAATGAAGGAGAAAAGTCATAAAAACAACTCCATTATCGGACCTCGTAACGTCCTGTTAAATGCTCTTCATCCACAAATGCCAATTCTACCTTCACTCTTTCCCTTTCATTTTCATAGCCCAACGGTTATTTTCTTTTTGTCATGCCACTAGGTTAACTATGCACTCTTATCTACACCGAAAATATATTATTCATGTTCAAATATCAACTATGGCAAGTGTTTGTGCACTCTCGCTACCTTTATAAAATATACATACATACAATGCATACATACTGTAGGGGGAGGGGTCTTTTTCTTGCAATACATATAATACAGAGTGTGCCAATACAAAAATTTTGGTCTCGCTTCGCTACCGAAAACCTTCACTCTGGGACCTATTTCACAATGATTGTAGAATTGTATTTACAAAGTCGTAAAATTGTACTTTGTAAATGACGATTAGTTGTCATTTATTTAACGTAATTATTCCTTTAATGTACACCAAGCCTCCCCCCAAAAAAAACCCTGAAACCTATTGTTGCTACCTATATTTTTTAGAAATGTGTTCATATTTCATATGCATATGCGCGGACAGACAGGAGAAACAATAATATTAAGTAAGAATTTCATTTTTTTATTTCGACAACAGCTTCTTCAAAATTATTTCTTTGTAAAACAGAATTGCAATGACACTTGCAGATTTTAATAATATAGTCGCAGTCGGTCTTTAAGACACTTCATTTTCACTCTGTGACAGCTTGAATTTTATTTTATTTTCAATACTGCTATGTACTGTCAACTATAAATTAAGTACCTAGATCTACAATATCAGCAAATGAAATTCCATTCCACACTATGAGCACCTACATTGCATATATAAGTATTTAGATTCTTCCGTTTTTCAAATTCAATACTGTCTGACAACCGAAACAGAAAGTTATAACGTTTAATACAGTTCAAATGTTATGCACAAAAGTACAAATACAAAATCGATTCTCACCATTTATCTAAGGCTGGAAATACTCAAAGAGAAGTTTAGTTTATTAGTGTCAAGTCAAGGGAGTTGAAGGAACGATAATGAATGTTCTGCTTCACTGTCACAGAAAGATAATAACGATTCCTGGTGAAAGGACAAAAAAGAATAGTAATGAAAGAGCACACGTTTAAATACTCTTCTTCCTTGTATTGACATACGGACTTGTACCAGACGTTCATTCCAAATTAATGAAAAAGTAGGGCTCGGGAAAAACAAGTAATAAAAAATATATCATATTCTCAATCCTGAACGCAATCACACGACACAATAATTGACAACTGATACTTCTGTTGATAAATAAAGTTGTGAGAACAATATTTATTGCATGGAAGGATTCGTACAATATTTAATTTCACGTTGCAAAAGTTTGAAAGAGAAACCAAAAAAATAAATAAATAATGAAATCATGAAAGATAAAACTCCTATAGAAGCCAAAATGACAATCGGCAATCCATCTTTTTGACCGAACCTCCTCCAATATACTTCTATAGTGCTAAAGAAGTTTATACCTACTCATAGCTTATAATTAAATACTGAATTGTTTGCTAATTTCTCCGAGAAAAGATTTTAAAGGAAGTATACACACTCCGAACAGACCATTATCGCTTTTGTTAAGCAAAACAATAGAATAATAATATAGTTATCAGAGATGTGGATAACAGAGTTGAAAGAAACATGAAAAATCCTATGCAAATAAAAGTCATTTGTTTGCTGATGACCACCAAGACAGAAGTGTTATAAAAGAGACAATGCACAAAAGAAGTATGGATAACTTTAGAAAACTTTTGCGAAGTACATGTAGATAGAACTTAGCATAATTACTGATCTACTAGTTACAAATTGGCATAATGAAGTTAAATCCTAGATATATACTGTCTCCATATTTAGAAACGCCTACACATTTCGTTTTTTCCATTATAACATTATACTCATGGTATATCTGACAAATGGGATAAGATATAGTCGCTATATAAACTATAAGAGAAGCGAGGACATTCGACACTATTTTTATTTCTCCAGTTGCCTTCTTCTTGAGGAACTTTTTGTAGAGCATTTGTTATAGCGCGAAACAACGGTGGGTAGATTCTAGATTTTATGCACGCTAAGTATATACATTATTCTAATGATCGCCGTCATTTTCCTCGTGGGAAAAGCAAAAAAGTGTCAATTTCTATATGGTGGGGGAAATCAGAGTAGTACTTGAGCTCAGTTGATTTCATTCCGTTAACTCAGCTCTGCATGACAATATCTAAACTTTCTCCATTAACTTTTTTCCTCAGTCATTCACGACAATCACAAGTAAATCCCTCTGCTTAGTCTCAACAAGAAACCCAATGCTAATAGAAAGTAACATTTTTATATTTCTTTGTAGCTTTGCCCACATTTCTAAAATCACGTAGAATAGCTAGGTGTACATAATATTAAGAAAAGAATGCATGTTCATAACATTATTATAAGGCAAGGAAGCAAAAATTGACCTTGAGGATGATAAAAGAAAGTCTACGACATTAGATTCCTTCTTCTATTCATTGGTTGAATAGGAAAAAAAGGTTTGAGATGACAAGGAAAAAGAGAAACCAGGTTGAGCGACAATCGCCTTCATAAAACACCTACTGTTTTTTAGACACTGAATAAGTACTTATGTTATTCAGTGAATCGAACTCCAGGTTTTAATGGGATGCTTGCTGATAATACAATTCCCGGGAGTTGAAGTCTGTCTGCGAGCTAGCATTTACCAAAAAATCCTATACAGAAGCAGGGATTCAATTTGTGTGAGGTAAGGACTATTTACTCCTATAAAGGACATTAGCAATAAAATTTGTAAAAGGGAAGGAAAATGTTGTGAGTTGAGCAAGGAACATGTTATCTATTTAGTTTGGCTCCGTTGAACGTGTAGAAAATGGAAGAAATTCTGTCCATCAGTTCCAGTTGTCACTTCCTTCTTTGTGTTCTGCTCTGGTGTATTTGATGTAGTCATTGCCTCTATACATCTATTAATTCCACACTATATAGTCTATACACTCTACATTTATTATTACTGAGTAGGTATATAAAGTTATTGATGTAGGATATATAGATCAGACTCTTTTAGGTAGATCAACGCAAGCAACGATGCTATAACACGTCAAATTGCATTCTACGTCATGCCACCAACTTGACGATGTCGAATGTCGAATTCTAAAACTCATTCACTTCACTTGACTGAGTTGGACGTAGTAAAGATAGCGTGTGTAGGTAGGTAGCTACTATATACTGCTTACATTTCCTTCAATTCTCAAATATATACTGTCATTATGCATGCCCTACTGGGCTGTGTGATGCTACAGTATAAACTAGTCAAGCCAATCACCTATTATTACAACTACATCGCCGAACAACAGAGATAAAAAGAGCAGGACGACACCAATAGACAGGCAAACACGTCACAATAGCAGCAAGAAGAATAGAAAAATTATCTCTTATACCGGATGTACATTCATATACCTTCCCAAATGTTTTAGTGACAATGAGATGACTGCTCCCAACTCCATATACAGAGAAACATAAGAAGGAAAGCACATAGATTTCTGAATGTCAGTAGTAAATAGACACCTACATAAATAAGTAGCTAGAGTATATAAAACTCTCTGTGGCTACTCGTCCTTATGTATGTACTTGTACACTCCAAGTCATAGATGTGATCTATGGACAATGTACGCACATTGATAGTTTCTCTTTCCTTCGATTCTTTCACTTCCTTTCTCCTCAATCACTACCATTACGTAACAGTAGGTATTCTGCAATATACTTACTATACGACCAATAGCACTAGTCTTGTATGTACAGTTGAGAAAAACCAAAATTGAAGCATCAAGAAAACTCCTTTCCCCTCTAATGCTGTACTCTGAACCGAACTGAGTGTGAGAAAAAACGATGATAATCTATGGCCCGTAAAATAACGAGAAAACAAGAAAAACCAGAGAAAGCAGACAGAAAGCTAGTCGACATGAAACATTCCGAGTTCATTCCGCTCTTTTCAATGTTCTTTTTTTCGCCTTCATCCCTTCCGACCACTACAACTCCTCTATTATATCCTTCTTACACAAACCCAAATTCTACTATTCAATTCGCTGCTATAATCATCTTACTTTATGTTCCTCAGTATATCCTATTCAAATACACTAACATATTAGACAACTGTAGTTTTTCCTTAAATTAAATGAAATCGTATTTTGCGTTTTGTAGTTACTTATAGCGTTTCTTTTATTGTAAAAGGGTCATTACACACAGGTGCAGGTACATAAGAATGTACACTATACACAAAATACTAAGTACCCTATCTTCAATAAAAATACTGAGAAAAACGTGTATTGCCAAGAAATGAATTGATTTTTAAAGTAAACTAGATCATTACTTTCCCCAGAACAATACACTTTCTGAAATAAATAGGCATGCAATTTAAAATCCCTATTTGCAATAACTCGAGATCTTTTTCTATTACATTGCTACAGTTAAGTGCTACAAATAAGTCCACGGATAGTTTGCAGTTTCCCTTGTACCATTTCTGTTTTTATTCGGTACCTACCTTCCTAGCTACTTGCTTTTATGCCACAAACTCCGTTAAATGCCTATTCGAATTGCAAAAATAACAAACAAATAAAAGGAAATGCTTAAGTATAGTGACACTAACAGCATCAAAAATAAAGGGAGTAGTAGAAACCGTAGCTGACTGAAGGAAACCACATAATTCTAAAAAGAGAAATAGGGGAATAGGAGTTTTCATGCTCATTGCTGGTGTTCTGTTACATGGCACTACGGTTCTCTCTTTCTCTCTCTCTCTCTCTCTCTCTCTCTCTCTCTTTCTGCTGTTTCTGTTTCGTTACTAACACAGTAACAGTGCACTGTCGTACAAAAACTAAACTCTCCACTATCACAGCACATTGCACTGAATTGACGTTAAACAGAAAGAAAAGCAGAGGAACTGAGTAACTTCCTACTTTCACTCTCCACTTTCCTTCCTTAGAGGAAACTGATTATTACGCTTCGGTCGAAGAGCTAGGTCGACGGACGATGCTCTACCTCTTCAACACTCAGCCCTTTCAATCCACTCTTATTACATATACTTATTTTCTACACTTTGCTCTTCTTTAGCACAAAATGATAGACATTAGCCTGCCTAGTGAATTATAAAAAGTGCACAGGAGCAGCATTGAAAGATGAGTCTTCATTTGTAACATTATTACTTCCGTACCTACCTGTTTTTTCATCAAACCAGAAGAAATTGAAGCTGTACAATTCTGTTTCTTTTACTTCATATGTACTTTGCCGCAACCTAAAACTTCAAAGCTTGAGCCAGCACTGTAAACTAGTGTAGTAGATACACTGTTTTATTATTGGTAGAACATACGATAGAAATCTTAGAGCCATCAGAACCTGTTTTCCTTTTGATTTGTTTCAGAGTCTTACAGCTTACAGCGTGAATAATCCGATAAATTAGTCTTCATTAGGGAGGTGAAAGTTTACTTGGAAAGCCTCCTCCTCGCTGTCTTCAGTTCCGTTGGGAGATGGGGAGATATAGGAGATTAGATTTCCTTTCACCACGAAATCTCCAGATATTACTCCGTGGAAGATTCCGAATTATTTCTTAATGTCCGTACAGGAAGTGTAAGTAAATATAAAACCACCACTGTAGACTCCACCTAATTGTGTTGTGTTACAATTTTCGCAGTTGTTATATGCATCTAACAATTTTCTGTGCTTCACAAAATTCACAATTAATGATATAGTCAGTTGCTCCCTTGGCTCTCGACTAATCTTTAGCTCAACTTACTTTACTGCTTCTTACTCTCTCTCTCTAGTTAAATGCGGGCATTGTTTAATTCAGCGATCGTAATTAAAGAGAAAACCACAAATTCCTAGTAAAAGCCTTTAACACTCTATAGTAGTATGGCCATTTGAAGTATGAGCTCTTTATGTCTATCTTGGGATTTATTCTTATGAAATTATGAGTTTCAAATCTTAATCGTAAATGTTAAAAATGTGTGTGTTCGTCCAAAACTGATGTTTATGCTCAAAGAAAATCTCCTTTCATGTCCTAGATAACCATGACGCAGTTTTCCATTCAACTATAAGTATGTAAGCTAATCACAACACAATAGATAAGGTACTCCAAAGTCCTAAGTACTTACATCCTGGTAGCTATTTAAATAGCCTGCAATAATATACGAACATATTATTAAACATTCATTTGCTTTAGTGAATAGTGAACACAATAGAAACCTTTCATGGAAATCTCAATAGACTGAATCACTTTAATAAATTACCCACATGATTTATTGCCCTATACTCATTTTAAATCAGTTTTTTTCCAATGCAAAGACCAATTTAGACATCCACTTATGTGATTACAACCTGATTTAATTCTCCGTAAAATAAACTCCATTCCTTTACATTGATTCTCTATTACTGTGTAGTATATCCACGAAGATATTATAAATAGACAACAACTCCAGCGTTTATAGCACAGTATACATATAAAAACTTCACTTTTCTTTATGTCTATTTGTACGATTAACTGGCTTAATTACACAATTTCAACTAGACTTTTATGTCCGTTTCTGCCATAAATTTTTATACTTTTCCATTCTGTAAATAGTAAGAGCCATTGCGCCGTAATTAGACTGAGCTACTTTCCACTCCTACCACTAAACCATCATGAAATTATCATCGAAATGTTACAAGACAGCAGAAACTTGGCATTACTACGCAATGAACCTATTTTCCGTAATAGTCACTAGTCCAAACTTTTCACTCTAACTTCAACGTGTGTATTTTACTTCAATTCGTTATTGTCTATATAACGATTTTAATTGTAATGGTAAACATTTGCATCGCATGCACCGTACTTTTATTATTGAGTAAATAATATGGTTGAAAACATTGATTATTACTCCTTCACTGAAGTTGCATTATGAAGTAGTGCTAATACAGGGGAACCAAGGATCTAACATGAAAATGATAACTCTCGTGATCTATTAAAGAGGAATCACATCTAGGCAATGCATGGCTTCATCCACAAGGCCCATGCTCTTAGAACCACTTACTAAAATTAATTCTTTTCATTTACATTCAAACTTCACTTTTCAATGCTTGTTTTTATGTAGCTAATTAGCTTACCTTTTCCATTTTATAAAAAAGTTCCTTAACTACTTAGAAAGTTTGCCTGAGTACCTTAGAACTCGTAATAATAATAGTAAACTGCACTGTGTCTAAGTATCATTAACATATAGAAGAGTAATTTTTGAAAGTGAACGAATGAGTATACTTTTTTAAATACATCCTTAATAGCATCTCTATATGAATCTGAATAAGTACAGATAGCGTCTACTAATTAGCAACCGTTAATTGCTCATCTACGCCTACGCCTACATTTCACGAAAACCAACAATATTTTATTTGAGTAATTGCAATGAATTTTATAATGAAAAACGACAGCTTATATGCCATTTCCTAACGCTCGTTTTGGGCATTATAATTAAATAAACCAATGGAATGAATACATTTTACGAGTGTTCGTCATTTTCACATTTTCGCCTTGAGTTTCCTAGATGAAAGCCTTCGGGTTATATGAAATGAATGATTGTTAGTACGTCCGCTAACCTAAATACCAAAGTACACATTCACTGAAACCGTACTAATTTCATGTAAAGCAATCAATGAGCGCTAGCTATAAACCAAGGGAAGATCATATTTACACAGCAATAGTTAATCATTTTATTCACCACCACATATGCTAATGCTAAATTAATGTCTAATGTTTACCAAGCCCATACACCAGTCCTAGTTCATTATCGCTGTGTTTGAATGGAAAAACTGCTCATAATGAGTATCTAAATTGAAATCAGCCCATATAAATCCACTCCTAATAAAGATATCTTCTATTCCCTAACTTATTTACCAAAATGGACTATGCACCACTGTTTTCATTTACTGTACTTACATAACCATAATATATATATTTCTTTCCTTGTTTTAGCCATAAGGAAACAATATTTCAGTTGGGGAAATGATAAATAATGATAGCGAATCTTCTACACAAAGTAGTATTAAATCAAAAATGGATTAAAATACGTTTTAATTTTCCACCACTGCGCACTGTTTTACTGTAAATTCGTATATTTGTGAATTAATATGAATCACTATAGCTCAAGAACAACTTAGGAGAATCTCATGTTTCAAAATAATATTAACCTTAGACGATTAAATATTTTAACATAGTCTTTACAATTTATTGAATAAAAGAATCAAGTATGTCTCATCCTGGTAATTATCTTTGAAAAGTCATTCGAGCAATATTCTTCATAGCTCATGCATAATACGCTTTCATTATGAGTGCAAGCTCTCACGTTAATAACTAATCCATATTGTCTGTATTATAGAATGTTAAAGCATGCACAAAGAATTTTAAAGTAAAGGAGTTTAAAAATTCATTTCCAAGCTCTCGTACGCTAATTGTATTCTATTCACTCACAAAGGTTTGAGTGAGTCAATTAGGAGGAAAAAAATCCAATTAACGGGGAAGAGACAAGCCTGTAAATATACGTACTCTAGCTCCGTACTCCAGCCTAACGAGCACACATGCAAAAAGGAACATCTTTATATCTGAATCAATCTAATTCCAATTCCTATTAATTATCTATAAAATCCTCAATTAACCTAACGGAATTAACACTCGTGCATTGCTATTATATTGATTCATAGCATAGCATATTAATAACCAACAGATAGAGGGAAGAATTCTTACTATCACAAGACTTCTAAAATTGACTCAGTGAGCACGGAATCACGAAATGTATATGTAGGGTATTACGCAACACACTTCATTTACAGAAAAAAAGAATGTAAGATACCTAGCTAATAATCATATCTACCAAATTGTTCTTACACTAATACGAAAGTATTATAAAGAAATTCCCATGAAAGAATTAAGTGGTATTACCCATTGAGTATCAAATTCAGGAGCTTTTCACTCATATGATAATGTAGAGTAATTCTAAGTCAATTTGAGATGATTTTCAATGGAATTTTAGCACAGGATTTGGAAGTGAGTTTAAGTACGTATAGCCATGTGGCGAACACTATGTTGTAGCTGTTCTAAATCTACTGTTCCAGTACCTCAACACTAATGTAATCACTAGGGAAGGAGATCTTGCCTCCAGCTCCGTCGAGCAAGAGATTTGCATAAAAGGTCTCATCACATCACAGAACGTAGCACAAGTGCAAACTGTCTATGTAGCCGACGACTAAAGTCAAGAGAAGAACTGATATCCAAGGGTGCTGCTGCTGAAAGTAAGGCAGCCGCTTTCCTTTCATGCTATACCGTAATTTGCCAAAGGAACAGTTTATATATGCATATAATCTGCTACACACACACCAAATATTACTACATGGCAAAAGAAACCATCATTCATAAGGCACATCTATATATATGAACATATTATAACTCGTTTACATAACTATAATAATACTTCCCTGCTGTCAGAACCTTTGCGTCTATAAAATAACTTTCCTTTATTTTCACATCACAGATAATACGTAAGGAACGTACGCACATTTAGCTACTGGAATGATGATAGAAAAATAGTAAAAGAGGAATCTTACGTACGCTATGCTTTTAATATAGCATAAAAGAAAGCATAGTTGTTAGTACATAAACTTAGGGTAAAGAGATGGTTGGTAGGAAACTGGTAGAACACTATTATTGACTCAGAATAAAAATTCTAATTTCAAAGTAGAAAAGTTCTGTTCACGAAAAAAAGAGTTTTTCTTTGAATCACATTGAAAATGTGAGTCAGATTTTTATGTGTTCTTCTCTTTTCATATGTAATAATTACTCCGTATGAAGTCAAAAGTCAACAATCTTGTGTAATACTAAGGTTTTCTTCATTATACGAACTGATGATTCTTTTCTATATTTTTCAAAGGCAGATCGAGTCTGGTGCTCGGATGTTACAAAAGAAAGATAAATCTTTTTAACTCTAGTATATAAACTGTGTGATTGAAAGTTTCACTATATCGGTAACGATAAAAAGTGCCACTGAAGTTGTGCCTCTCTATATAATACCTTCATAGTAGGATTTAATGCAAAGCAATTTGTGCCTGTAAATACTATAGACATTTCAGCTTAGAAACGAAGGGACGAGAATAATGCAATATAATTAACATGTCCCTTTGTACAGAGTGTACATAGATAAACAGGTGGAGTAGTCACAATGGGCACTTTAATAATAGAACGTGTAGCATTACGACTTAAGTTTCATAAGACTTTTGGAATGACAAAGTAAAGAAATGAGCTGTGCCGCTTTTTCCCTTGAAAACGAAATCTTTTCATTTGTCTAGCTCCTGTGCCTTTCTTTCTCTGCTTTTACTTACAGTCTTAGCCTTCCTTTGTCAAGCGAGGACAATGTAAAGGGAGAAAAGTGAGAGTTTTCCTAGAGCTGGCTCTTGTAACGGACTAAACTAAATACGCATGAGACGGAGACGAAGTCAAGAAAATGAAAAAAAAATCACATTGCATCTCAAAGAAACAAAATCAACTATAAGGCTGAGCACTATAACAGAACACAGAAGTTAGAGAAGAGAGAGAGAGAGAGAGAGTACATTTACAGTAGACTCGTCGAGACTCATTCTTTAGCAAAGGAAAGAAAGCTGGTGGGTGAAAGGGAGAGAGAAATAATTTCGTGAAAATAATTAAGTTAACCTTTGACGGAAGAAATCAGATCTGACCGAACTAAAGGAAGTAGCTGAGGAGCCGTAACTAATTCAATTGATTGTATTGTGAACAAAGTCTGAAGAATATAATTATGACTAATTGTATAAAACTGCAGCACACCAATATAAGACCAATATATAACAATTTAACTGACGAACTATTCACTGACTATCCAGATAACCCGAACCTTAATAGCTAGATAACTTTTATATGCCTACTTTATACAAAGTATAAAGTTAGGCTCATTTACACTACAAGACAATGCAATTAACAGCTAGGAGGATGCCAAAGTGAAAGATACAAAACCGTAACTTAATTGGGAAACTTTTGGTTAAGATTTTTACACTCTTTCCATTTTATTGTTCCCTCAGCACATAGCCAATGGCCGTAATAAAAAAAGTCTAAGCACCAATTGATTGAGATTTGTGCTAGTGAAACTTGTGGCCGCATTCCTTCAAATCAAACTTTATTTTTTACCGACACATTAGTGATGATGCGGTAATGCTGTGAACATTCAACTCCCTTTCTTTCCTTAACAAAGAAAGAGACACAATCATTTCACTGAGTTATTTCACACAAAACTCTCATATACACATCAGCTACTAAGGTACAATATGTCAGATGTAATTCACAATGAGTAACAGTGCTTTAGACATTATTGGCAATAGATTTAGTAACTTTATATTGTGGATCGCTTCATGAGGTCGCTATTCCACTTTATTTAGCTAACTTTCCATTGTGAAGTTCGTAACGCAGAATATAGAAAGGCATAAGCTATACAATTAAGAGCATTTCGCCAATAATAATTGAAGTAGTCTGTAGAACTCCAGTCTCTAAACTTTTGTACTACTTTATACTTTCTTTCGCATGACTGCTCTGGTCACTAGATTGGTCAGTAGTAGTAAATTCTACCCTACTGTAATACAGCTACTGTGAGAGAAAACACGTTCACACACAGACTCTGATTTTCATATCATGGATGCTGATTGAATTACTGATATTCCAGATACTTCTCTGTAGAGTAGAACTATTACTGCAGGCCCCAATAACTAAAGAGATGAAATACTACACTTTATATCTCAACTCATAGTTAGTAAATGTCGGCAATAGCAAAAAGTGCTAATATAATATAGTATTACCTGTCTGTTTTAGTTATATGTATATGATAAGACTACTATTACGTGCAGTGTAAGTACATTCACACCAAATATAAATAGTAGAGTACGTCATGTGCAAACGGCTTTTCTAACTATTCAACTGACAGAGTCTTTTAGAGTGGAACTGAAAACAGTCTGACATTATATAAAGAAAGGAAATTGGTTGGAAAGACTTTCTCTAAACTTTTCCCTGTGGAATTGAGTAGAGGCTTGCCAAGTCACAAGAAGAAAGACTGATGAAGATATCTCTGGCTATACACTCGCACCATGACTCTCTCTCTCTCTCACTCTCATCCATCCATCCACATTTTGATTTCTCTTCCCTTTCTTTCTATTCTTTTCAAATTAAAGGTGTGCCCACTTCATTTTCTGATTTCCCAGTTATCCCATATAATGAATATTGAACCATTACTTCTACCTATTTCTATCGCACTACTTCTAAACACTAATATCAATTTTTTACGATTATGATCTGCACACATTACAAATACTAATGATGAATGACAGCCAAATCAATTAAAGTACTTCTCGTTATTATGTTCAAATGGGCATATTTTACACTTAATTTGTTCTATATATATGCATTTCAGAATCACAAAAGATTAATTTGCTTAAAAGTAAATAGGGGGACAGTGACGAGACAACATTTTACATAGTTATAACTCTTATCGAGTACCGAGTAAATGATTGTTGACTTTTGACTGATTCCTGTGATTCAACATAAAACAGCTGAAAAACTTGTTCATCTTTCCACTAAATAAGTATTTATATTATATACGTTTAAAATCAAAATGATGATAGAAGACTACGACTAAAACAATGTTTAATAAGAGGGAATTTGCGGACTGTGCAAACAGGGATGTAGTACAATAATAACTGTAAGCTTAATACCAGAATCCAGTGGATAGTGCACAGTATGGAGTGGGAACTTATTGCCGTATAATTGAAGATAGGGGCTACTTATTGCTAATCCTTAGTCTAATAGAATATAAAGGATATATATTGTGGGTGAGTCTGAAATTTCTGAATCTACAGATACGTAACAGTTTTATCTAACTGTCAAAGGAATGCAATCTAATGGACTTTGGACTTGCAGAAATCCCCTTTATCTTTTTTCCTGTCACCGACTAATCTCACGGCAATAAATCTCATCTTTGCTAAAGATTACGTGTGCCTATTACAAGAAATCAAAAATACCTCTTTCTTTCTCATTCAACCAGCCAAAGAAACCAACTAATGACAGTAGGGCTTATAAAGTTGACTTTGTGTGGTTTCACAAGCTACTGCACACATTTTACTGACTTCAGCTCTTTGTGTAGGTAGCCAATAATACAATAATACAATGTAACAGGCCTAGGCCTAAGAATGTACTCAACTTTGCTCTGGTTTGGCGCTAGCTCCACTTGATACTTGGCTCATTGCGAGCTTGAGTAAGTAGCTTCGAGCTAAAACGGTTCATCACACCGGAAGCAATCTTTTCATCTGTGATTCCTTTGAGGAATTTCATAAAATAAATAGCCGACAACGAAACCAACACGTAGCAAGCATGGTCGTGAAACCTAACCAGAAATTATTTACCTCACCACATATTAGAAGGTAGCCAGAAGAGCCAGCCACATAGTCCTACCGAATGTTTCATTATATAACTCCTAACTGTTTCAGTTGCTCCTGTAATATAGACGTACTTTATATAGACTGTGTGGATAGAAGGTAGGTACTTGCTCTTCCTATTCTATGTCCTACTTATTACATCACCGATACTTTTTCTTTAGCCAAGCCACGCAATTATGTTTTGGATGTGGTGGTGGAGTGTAGGTGTATAACTTTTATTAGTAGCTGCCTTCCCATCTCTGCTTTTGCTCCAATTAGTTTATGAGGTTCCTTTTACATGAGGGACTACTTCGTTTGTCGGCATGTTATCAAGAATTATTATTTGCATTGTTCTACTAATTTTGTTTATTGTCTCTGTTTACTGGTAATTAAAAGAGAATCTCATTTAGACTCGTGGAAAATATATTTCCTTTCTTACTAGAAACACCCTCAAATTATGAGAAAATGTTTTACTCAGAATTATTTCAGTGAACAATACATGTATGCCCTTATGTACATCATTCAAAAAATTATATGCTATTCTTAAATATTGTAAATCAAACTTTGAGACAGATGTATTAGATTTGAACAGCCAAACTGTCCAAACTTAAAATTAGTATATATACTAATTTGTTAATATGCTTTTACATATTTTCAGAGAAATCTGCTGCAGCAGTGTCATCAAGTTATTTTTAATGAGATATTGAAATTATATGGGAGTAAATGGAAAAAATACGCATTTAGGTAGAGTAGGCAGGACCAAAGCCATATTCATAAATAGTGGAGCTTTTCATTTAGTTCCTTTTAGGTGTTTTACGATATTCTTTGGTTGGGGGTTCGTTTGTGAGAGTCTCGTCTGCCTATTATACCTTTCCATTGAGTCTTAAACTAACGAAACCACTCAAGTCTCGATCAAACCGAGCGAGATATCTAGTTAGTATATGAGAGAGGATGGCTATGAGGAATGCTTACGCAATAGTTATTAATATGAGTGAGAAATAGAGTGGTATACGTAGTCGTAGGCAGTGTAAAGGAAATGTCCTTCGCTTAAGAGAGTCAGTGAAAGGAAGTTATGTAGTAGGAAGACAAGACCAAGTCTCCTACTTACGTTAGCCAAGTTCTTTGAACGAAAATGAAGTTTCAGAGAGTGAAAGCAAAAGCCAAGAAAGGACAAAACCAGGACTAAGAAAAGTAAGCATTATGAAGAGGTGGCTTCCAAAGATATTCACGACTTTCATTCATGAATTTATACTCAAGTCCCACTCACTAAACTCCACTGTCTACATCTATCTCTGCTCAGCTCTATGATACGAATAGGTGCTCCTGAATTTCGATGTGCCAGCCAGACTCGTTCTGGGCTATATTATTTCCCAGCTGCTGCTCCTCTTCTCTAGCTTCTCTCTCTCTCTCTCTCTCGCTTTGAACTGAAGTGAACTGGACTAGGTTATGGAAAGGAAGAGAAAGTTGCTCCAGTAAAATAAAACCATTCCAAACCGTAGTATTATTATACAGACTAGAATTTCTAGCACGCTTTCACTACGACTCTCTAAGTGAAGAGCAACGAACAGTGAAAAAGAGAAGTGAATGCCCAAGTAATACATACATTTCTGTATTGTATTACACAGCTATATAAATGAAATTGTCTACAGAACATGTCGCTAGAGTTATAAAGAAGAACTTCCTACATGAACGCATGCTTCTTTGCTGCCCTTAGCTGGCTCTGTCTCTATGTACACAGTCTACTACTCACCATTGCACTGCTATTCTCTCCACACTACATACATCAGAGATACAGAGCAAAATTATTGTATGAATGCACACAGGAATCAAGTGACTCTATTCTCTCTTCCACTTTTTCCTAGCTTCTATGTAGTTATTACATTTTGCTGTGCAGACGTATTTTACTCGTTTTACTTTTATGATACATTTTATAGCATGGCGTAAGCAAAGCCAAAAAGGAACATCAAAGGCTACCGACAATGTATTGTACTCCTCCTTTCAAAAAATGACCATAAAATGTATGTGATGTTAAGAGGTTTTTCTGGTGGACAGGACAGGACACCGAAACTGACTTAAATCTAAGTCTAAACTATGAGCAGTTACTCCGTCTTACGTTACGACGCTTCCCTACTTACTCACTCCTACTCCAGCTCTGCTACTCTTCTTTATCTATCACCATTCCCTACTAAAATACTAACCCGAAGAGAGCTCACTACTCCGTCTCTGCTTTATTCTGAGACTCTCTTTTATTATTTGTGCTTCCTTAAGCATCCACCATGATATTGTATTGTATATCCCTTTCATAAATCTACTTGAAATATAACTGGTGCACTGTACTCAACATACTCAACAATGAATTCCAAGATCCTAATTTTATGCATTATTCAAAATATGTAATACCACTTTTTATTTCGAAAATTCAAATTGATAAGATTATAGAATTCTATTTAAATGATCTTGCAACTATTGTTCATTTCGTTGTAATAATAAAATTCTGAGTTCAACTTTCACATTTATTAGTATAATATACCTTGATGATACTATCCTATTCCTGACTACTATTATAGATTAGTAATCTTCTAATATTAGATACTCTAATTCTAAGGAAATGGAAATGTCATGATTGCAGACTTTAAAAAAATACTGTGCATTGATATATCAGGGAATGATTTAGATAATCGTAAACGAAACTAAACATGATATACTCTGACTTTAAACATTTAAATGTCATATCTTCAGTTTTTGGAGCACTTAACTGCCGACTGCTAGCTAACGCTTGACATACACTAGTAACTGTTAACTTAATATTTAGATGCATAATTTATAAAAATATTTAGAGTATGGAAAATCTAGTTTGTGATATCTAAGATGCAATCCTATTTTGATGATTGTGTCCTGCTAGTAATTTACAATGCCCACGCTAAGCAGCATATGCCTTTAAATAGCAGGGACTTCTATGAATATAAAATAAAACAGATCGTGACAATTCAAGCCAAATCTAGATTTACGAAAATGCTGAGTCAGCCACACATCACCCCTAATACGAATCACTGTTGTATATGTTGCTAACTAGATAACGGAGTATGTTTATATAAACATGATATTGATATTCAAGAGCTTATTCCCCAAAAATTTTGCCATATATTGTGTAACGTATCTTCATGCAATAATATTTCATATTTTGTGCAACGTTGCAAACGGGTGTATTTTTTAGGGGCCCTAAAAATAATTCAGAGGCAATAGATAATAAGGACAATATCACCAAAACTAAGATGGTATATATTGTAGGAACCTATAAAATAACTTGCATCTTTCTCATTGCGTTATAACCTACTTATATTTATTTGTAATAACCTTTACGTTACAGTTATAATCTACCATTATTTTGTTTCACTTTTGGGCAGGGAACAAAAAAGCAATTGCTTTTTTACATAAAAGGAAAAAGCAACCTTTTTTAAAAAAGCAATGCTTTTTTCCT